>VYVB01000605.1:0-107546 GCA_009761775.1 Ficus carica
AACAATATCAAGTACAACTCTAACCATTCTCACATTCAAGCATATTCTGCAAAACCAATCTTAAACACACACGACCAAAATTTGTTACTTTCTTAAATAATTAGATGGAAAATTCGGGCACCAAATACTCGATATTTATAACAAGAACCAAACACAAACAAGTAAAGAAAGAACAAAAAAAGTCCACTGGCCAAGTGAGGCATTTCCTCAAAGAGGTGCTGCATGGGAAAAAATATATATATATATATTTTTCCCAACCCTATACATATTTGAAACTGTTTTTATGCCTATCCATTTTTATATATACACACAAACACACACGCACACACACATAAAAATAGATAAATAAGTATATGTGTATATATATATATATATATAAGATTAGTATGGTTTTACTCGTGCATCTCTGATATCAAGAACGACTTAGTTCGGGCAGCGCGGCAGTAGGGTACGCGTAGCGGAGGAAGGACTGGTGGCCAAGAACTCGTGGGAGTAAGCGAGCATTTTCGTCAAAGCCGGACAGCGTGCTGGTGACAGAGGAGTCGCAGTGGAGGAGAGAGAGAATGAGGGTTTCAGAGAGAGAGAGAGAGGAGAGAGAGAGAGAGAATGAGCGTTTCAGAGAGAGAGAGAGAGAGAGAGAATAAGGGTTTCCGAGGTTGATAGAGGCGAGAGAGAGAAGGGGAGGATGGGCGGGAATGAGCCAAAAAACTGAAATGGACCTCTAAAAACAGAAGTTTGGAAAAAAAAAAAAAAAAAAAAAAAAAAAAAAAAAAAAAAGCACAACCGTTTTTGAAAAACGGTGTGGAAGCCGGAGATTTCACGACGGTTTGTAGAAACTGTCATGGAATCTCGGCTTCCACGACCGTTTTCAAAAATTCGCGTTCGCGTCGTGTTTTTGGCATACCTTCTACTACCGTTTTTAAACAACAGTCATGGAAGCTCCATCATGGAATCCACACTCTGTAGTAGTGCTTGTAAATTCGCTAATCTTCGTGAACGGTGCTCGAGAATAGAAAGAGAGATAATAAGGACGGTTGATCATAATATTGACATCGGTCAAAACCATTGTTAAAAACTCCCATTTTTAATCACGGTCTGTAAAATGTTGGTACAAAAAATTGATGTTAAAATATTTAACAATGGTTTTAACCAATGTTAATCAACAAATTTGTTGTACTGAGAGAGAGAGAGGTGGTCAGATGAAAAAGATAAGAGTAAGAAGAAGTTGACAAAGAGAGGAGGGAGAAAGAAAAAACATTAAGGGTGAAAATGGAAACTTAATATGTTTTAAAATAAAATATACTATTTATCAACAATGGTAATATATTATCTTATTTATTTATATTGGGATGCAAAATTAGGCTATTAATTTGGTAAAATTTCAGTTAAAGGAATTTCTAGGATAACGAAATTTTTGTTTTGTAAGTTATAAAAAGTTAAAAACCAAAAGCAAAATTATCAAACAAAACAAAAAAAAAAATAAGTTTTTGTTTTTTAAAACAAAAAACTAATTTAAAATACAATGCAAACCAGATCAAAATCCTCCAAACTTTTCCAAGTGCCACAGAGATAAATTTATTCTCTAGACCGGGTATATTATTTTAGCATTCTTACATGATATACTAGTTCAATTAATAAGAAAATACATATATACAACTTAGTATTTAACTTATAGAGATATATAATGAAAACAAAATCTCATTAAATTATAAAAACATGCATCAGAGTATATAAAAACAACTTAAAAATATTTCCATAAAATGGTATATGTAATATTAAAGAGAGATAAATATCTTGACAAAAGAAATACATGAACTAGGAATCAAATCCGAATTGACTAGAACAAGATGATTATTTTACAAGTATAGTATTCACAGATAGGTACATTCCCAAATATTGTACCATTTACTGTTGAGACATTTCTTTAATTGCTACGACAAATTCTCATGATGTTTTTTTAAGTAGTTCGAAAAAAGAAATAAAATTTCCATTCTCATCCTTAATAAGGCCAATGCATTGATTTCTCGTAACCAAAAACACAGCCAATAAATCTGAAAATCGCAAACACTTTATTTTAATATTAACAAAAGTTGATTTTGCCTTAATTTAGTCAAACAATGCCACAACTTTTTGTCTGTCATTAACCTTTAAGGAAACAATCAACTTACTATGTAAAAGGTTTTGGAAATGAAATATATTACATGATGACCAAAAATGAGAACAAACCTTTTCACCTATAAATATCCCCCTGTCTCTAACCCCAAAATTCATCTCTTATTCTGGCTATTAAATCTTTTCATTTAGTACTCCCAGACCTCGAAAACCTCTTCTTTTTATAATCTCATAAAACCAATGGTGGGCTATGTAAGAACTTGAGCCATAGACAGAACAATTCCCACCAAAGACTTTCGCCTTACTGTCGTAAGCAACTGAGAAGTCATTTGTGTGGCAGTGTGGTGTTGACCACCCAAGCCGTGACAGCCCATAGAGAGATTCACTTGGCACAAGAAGAGGCCTCAAGAGCAAGGCCACAACCAACATATCTTCCCATGAACCAACCACCAAATATGCCCAATAATATTCCTCCTAGGCCAACAAACAACCTTATTTTTCCGAACAATAGTTTTCGACCCAGTTTTCCTCTGCCGCCACCGCGTCCATTTTTTCCTGGGCCAGTTGTAGTGCAACGCCCCGTGGCCATGCGACTGGAAAACAATAATATTTCTCTGACTCTTAGTACCGGGTTCACTCAGATCAAATCTCTTTCTCATCCCCCAAATCTGATGCCACCACAAGTTTTTGCACCGGCGAGAATTAATAACCAAGCGCAGCAAAGTGTGGCGATGGCGACTCGTGGTGATGACGTCAACAGGCCATTTCTGAGGCTGTTGGAGCACCCTATCCCAAAGGTAGTTGGGTTTATGGACCAAGAAGAGGAAAATGGTGGTGGCAACAAGCTGGATTTGACATTGAAGCTGTGAAACCCTAAAATATACATGAGTGGATGTGTGTTGTCAAGCAAATTCTGAACTGGGGTTTCTTCATTTTCTGAATAATTTTAATTTTTGCGTTGTTCAATTCGTAGAGAGGTGTAGTCAAATCTTGTTTTTGTTTTTCTCAAAAAAAGGAAAAATAGAAGAAGAAGAAGAAGAAGAAGAAGAAAAAACTCTTGTTTGTTTTTCTTTCCGTAGAGCATTTCTATCTTTTCGTGTCTTAATTTATTTCATGTAAGAGATGAATACTCCTTTTTGTAATAAGGTATTTGTTGTTGTCTCATTTTGTTGTCCTAGTTTTCCAAAAATATTATTAGTTTATCTTTTATATTGGAGTGAAATGTGAGATTACCGTCAATTATAAGACGATTATTATTATTTAATTTTCGTTGTTAAGGTTAATTGACAGTTAACACACGAAATAAGAGAAGAAGTAATAGAACTTGCGAAAAATTTGCTATGTTTTCTCTTTACTTTTTTTTTTTTATTTTTTCATTTTTATTTTTTTTAAAAATTAATCCATCTGCTTGCATAGATTCGTTTTTTATTTTTTTTGAAGAGGAGGAAATTCGTTAAACTCACTAAAGAGATACAAAGACTAAATAGAGCAAATTGACTGCTAGTATATGAGACAGAACCACCATTTAATAAAGCTGATACATTAGTAAAGCACGATGACACTCAAAGAAAATACATATGCAAGGCCTAATGGAAGGGTCATTTTGACAAATAGTGACAGTCGATGAAATTTTCAGATCGATCGAGAGCCAAGACACAATAGCACTAGCACCACCACTAACTCTAAATAAAAGTAACTCAATCGGAACCAAATCACTGCCAAGTCTCAGATCTAGCTGAAAAACAACAAACGCTAGAAGGTGGAGAAATCACATCCGTTATTATAATTAACAAACAGATATACAACATGAAGATAAAAGACGATAAAGACATTATCATTATTACATACAAAACTACACACCAAAAAACAAAAAAAAACCATTGAAATAGTCATTGCCGATTAAATGACCCAGTTTGTCAAAAGAAACTAAGTTTTCAAATCCAAGCTGCTGTAAACCTCCCCAGACCGTGACAATCATGCACCACTGCCAAATATCACATGCTACAAGGAAAGAAACCTCGAGGATGCTCGCTCCCAGTCCATTTCAAGCGACCTCTCACTGCCTAAACGCTAACCCACAACCGAGAGAGCCAGATCCCCAAAAAAAAAAAATTATTAAGAAGACCCTGGGTCAACTGAACCCGATCAGCACTACGCTGATGGCAGATTCGTACACAACTTATTTTGCCTGTCGCTAAACAAACAAGGAAAAATTTTATTATTTCGGTTTCTAATTAGGTAAAAAACTGTAATATATGGAAATATGTATACACATGAAAGGTTATTAATTTGTAATTAATCTACATTTTTTTTATTCTCTTTATGAGCACCCTTGTATATTTCTCTTTTCTTCTAATTTTTTCTTGAAATACTTCCGTTTGATAGAACCATTTAAATGATAATATTTTAGATGAAAATATTTAATTAAAAAACATTAGCTGGGAAATAGGCCGGACTCCCTTTAATAGTTACCTTTAGAATATTTGAACTATCATTTGAAATGATGTTTGGATGTTCCCAATATGAAAACAAACATTTGAACAATGTATTTGAATGTGTGTTTAGATAGGTGTTGAAAATTATAAATCTTATAAAACGTTAATGTTCATGAGAAATTTCAATAGGATATGGACAGAGTTTTGTTCATCTCTTCACTCCGAACGCATGAAAAAAGAGGAGCCGTCTCAGTCGGATTTGAAAACAAAAAAGTTATGACTTGTTAAAACTAAAATGGAAGAGAGAAAAAGCTTTTGATTAAAGAGAACCCAATTGTTAATGTTGATCATATCCCTCTGTTTGACATAACCATTTTCAACATTTGTAATGGATATTTGGGAAGCAACAATTGAAATGCTATGAAATGTTGTACAATGTTATTTTCAACTTTTAAGCAAAAGTATAAATGTTAGGGTGGTAACATTTTGGTCATTTGGATCTTTTCCTATAGTCTAAAATTTCCATCAAAATATTTACAATTAAAATGTTTCTATCCTAAATGTTTTCGTCCTAAAGTTTCTCCCGAACAGAATCATAATCAAATGGCGTCAAATTTAGAAGGTGGTTAACATTTCATTTTTCTTCTTAAATGATCAAACGAAACATTTGGTACAATTTAAATGACATTTTAAATGTTAAGTACAAAACGCGGCCATCTAAATAAAATGGCATAAATGTTATCAAATGATTAAAACATATGGCACAAAAATCTACTTAAGGAAACAAGCTAACAAAATTGACAAATTAAAAATATGGACGTTAAAATATATAGGTGGGAAACAAGACTATTTTCTTATATTAAAATAAGAAACATTAGAGGTGCTTGCTAGCGGACAAAAACAGATCACTACTTTAGATATGCATGGTAGAGAGGGACCTTTTCACATAATTTTCCGCTTGTTTGGAAGACATATCCAATTTTGAAAATTGGAAAATTTTTGTAAAAGAGTGTTTTTCTTAATTTTTTTTAATCATTCTTTTATTTTGGAAAAAAAAAAACTATCTTATTTTTAAACGTATTTTCTACAGTATCTTTTTGGAAGAAGAAAATAAATCTTTTTAAAATCTTCTCAAAATACATAATTCTCAACACCATTTTTTCTCATTCCAAACAACTTTTTTGTTTTCAAGAAGAATTTTTTTTTACACATCCAAATACCATCTTATTCTTAAAATGAAAAACTTTCTCATTTACAACAAGAATTTTTTTTTTTTCCGAAAAAATAGACATGCGATCCAAACGGAGTCTTAGTCTTGAAAGCATATTAAAGTTGCCTCAGTTTTTTTTTTTTTTTTTTTTTGGCTTTTTTTGTTCTCAAGTGTCAAAAGAACTTCTTTTGATTTATAAAAATTGCGCTTATTTGCATACATTTTCTATTTTGACGTGATTTTGACAATTATAAATTTCAAATACATGCATTACCGAAACGATACTCTGATCAAGTTGTAAGCTCCTTAATATCTATTCCATGTTTGATAATTGCTAGTCCTTCAAATTAATAAGAAATGAAATAGGTATTACATGGCAATAGGTAAAGCATCAACCCAAATATTCTTTGGATGAAAAAAAGAAGTACGAGACAGAAATGTTATTATTTTAACAATTATGGGTTGTATGTGTAACATGTGAACGTGGATTTGAGTTAAAAAAAAAAAAAAAAAGATTACTATTGAACTTTGTTTTATGGAATTTGTTTATTATAGCTTTGTCTTTCCAGTCATTTTAAGTGAGGATGATTAAACATTATTTACACCCACCGAATGCGGTGGTATAGCAGTTATCGCCGATTACTGTGATAGGTCAGTGGTCAAAGGTTTGTGTGTTGGGTAGCTTTTTTGGGGGTTTTAATGTGAAAGTTTGTTTGCTACCGGTCTAGAACTCGATAGAGAGTGTTTGAGATCATGCCCTCACATATCCTTATTGTTAGTACATTTGGCAGGCTGGGTGACACGGTCCTAATTTTCACTCGAAAATTATAACACGACTTTAATTTTTCACTTTTCAATTACTAATTTTTTCTTTTTTTCTTGCAAATTGTAAAGTTAATATAGGTTGTAGTAAGTGAACCCATAAAAATTAGTAGTCTTTTTACAATTTCACATTTGCCTTATGTATGGGGATGGAAAAAAAAAAAAAACAAAAGTAAAGAAAAAGCTTCTTGCCTAAAACTTCAATTGAAAAAAAAGCTTCTTGTCTATAGTATGAAATAATTACTAATTTCGTAGGCAAGGTTCGTACTTTCTTGCGCGTAGTCTTTAAATTAGACTATATCCAGTACGAATATTAATTTAATACTCTCAACACGTAATTTTATCTAAATCCCTTCTATAAAAAGGAAATTAAGGAATTAATCCAAAATTAATCCCTTATTAATGTTGGTTATATAGTTATGGTGTTTCTTAACTTTCGAAATAATCTCTTACTTATTTCCACAACGGCTGGATTAGAATAACTAATCCCATTTTCTAATTTTATATCAAAATCATAAACTCTGATATCTTACTTTCAAAATTCTATTTTTCTAATCATATAAAAAATCTCCTTCAAACTCATTTGAAATTACTTTCAAAAGTTCTCCTTAAAATATCTTAACAAATCTTAGGGAAATTGAAATTAAATTTCAATTTCATATTCTCATTTTTTAGTATCAATACTTTCATTTTTGATGCTATAGCTTAAAATCCATATTTTTCTAAAAATGTAACTCATCATAGGAAATATACATTTTTAAACATCAAAAACCATCTTTCTAACAGTGTATCTTATATAAAAATATCAGTATTTTTAAATATCAAAACTATATCTCTAAATCCCCCCCCCCCCCCCCCCCCCCCCGCCCCCCATTTTTTTTAATACCCAGCCCCGGCACTGCGAGGCGCTGCAGCGCCGGTGTTTGGCACAGTGCAGCACCGGGTTGTGCCTGATCAGTGTCGCGGCGCTGCTGGTGCAGTGGCAGGGGAAATTTTTCCCCTGTTTTCCCATTTTCGGATTTTCTTAGAAAAATCATATCTTTTAAACTATAAGGATTTTGACAAAACTTTCATATAAAGTGTTCTTTTTTAGTTATCTAAAACTTTGGTATGTGGGACTTTGTCCGATTTTGTTCGTTAAAGGCTCCGTTTTAAAAAAAAATCTGAAAAGCACCTTTAAAATCAGTTTTGACTGTTTTTTGTTTAAGTTGTCAAATCTTTGCTTAAAGGGCATATTTTCTTGCTTGTGAACATTCACAAACATTATAAACATCACAATCCATGTTCCAACATATTTTCTTTAAAATTGCACTTAGTGGTTTTTAACTCGTAAAAACCAGTTTAGCACAAAAATTTTAATGAACTTTGTCACGAGCTAAAAACATTGTTTTGAGTTCGTTATCAAAAATTTTTGCATCAACACACATAAAAATATAACTAGCCATAATCATACCATAACCATTACTATAACATATAGATCTACACATATTGTCCAAATCACGATCACCAAAAACAGACTTAAACATATTCGCAATCTTAGCAAAGACAAGATCTAGAGAATATATACCTCTTGTGGTGGTGAGACTCTAGAAATGCTCTGACAGCATAAAACATTAAAGAAAACCGAAACTTCAAAGAGAGTAAACACAATGACAAGTGGAGAAATCACAACCTCCGAGCTCTTTTTCCTCCGGAATAGGGTTTAGGACTCCGTAAGAAACAAACTTTAGTGAAGAGAGTTTGGAAAAATTTTGAGTACTTTGTGAGCTAAGGGTGGGCGTTTGGCTAGTGGGAAATTGGAACAGAAAGTGTGGGAAAATAGAGAGAGTTAGAGAGAATTTTCTAATTGGTAAAAATGACTAAAGGTTTAATAAGAGATAAGTGTGGCCTATTTATAGACCCACACTAATAAATAAGGATTAACTTGGCTAATGTTGTTCACCCTTGGCTGAATCTTTTCCACACACTTAATCCACTTAATTAATTCTTGGTAAAAATGCATAAGCACGGTGGTGTCATGCATGATGTAGTCTAACTTCTATGTCATTTGCATAATTTGGTCTTGGTGAAGCAAAGAAGCCAAGCTTGCTTCATCACTAATGTTGGCGCCATTTAGGGAAAGATAAGACCACATAGTCTTGCAATTTTCTAGCCCTGATTTCTTTGGTCTTATCTCCTCTCAACCATTAGATCAAAAATTCTAATTTTCTTAAATTAAGAAAATAGGGATATTTCTAGATATTATCCTAAGCAGATAAATCTTAATCTGTATATGGATCCCAACAGTATTTTCCTTTGTCTACCTGTAGCACAAATTCCAATGTCTCATACTGTGAGAGGACTACATAGTATAATTCAATACTGTCTTGAAAACTTGGCCATCAAGTTTTGATTGTAATACCCAAATTTTTGATAGGAATTATTGTGAATTAATAAGTTAATTCATCAAAATTCCTTATGTAAATTAAAGTTTAGGTTATAATTTAACATAAAGTTATAAAATGTATTTTTATGATGTGACAATTATTAATTTTTGTCACTTAATAGTTAGTATATGGTCACTTAAAATTATTCAAAAAGTGTGAATAGTAAAAAGTGACCAATTGATGTAAATGTAGATAAGTTGTCAAAAAACCAAATACAGTATTTCAACAGTTTTAGCAGTATAGGAATTAGCAATCTTGGAATGTTCTAGACACGATTTTTCTGGATATAAAATGCAGTAAGAGTAATAAGGATTTGACTTCAACTTTTTAGTTAGATAAAAATTTAGACTATCTAACTTTTTAACAGATAAAATTTAGACAGATTATCTTTTTCAGTATTGAAACTTAATGGATAAGTCTTAATGTCAGATAAGATTTTACTAAGTTACTTTATCAGTACAAAAACTTGGTGGGCAAGTTTTGCAACATATAGGAATTATACCGATTAACATTTTAACAATATAGGACCTTGGGAGTTGTGCTAGTACTGTTATATTGAGTTAGCAGGCCAATAATTCATATGTTGACGATAATATCTTGAATTATTTTTTTAAGGAAAATAGGAAATTTTTGATCCAATGATTACAAATGGATAAGTATCAAGAGATCAATAGCTAAGAAAAAGCCTTTCTAGACAAGTTTTCTTAATCTTGATTTGACCATGATTAGCCTTCTAAAATTTATCAAGACAACAATTAATAAATTAATCCCAAAGTCATTAGCCAAGGCCTATAAATAGACATCCACCCTCCACCATTTCTTCACACTTCAAAATCTATTCTCTTCTCTTTCTCTCTAGAGTTTCTCTTTCTAGAAATTTTCTTAGATAGTATCAAGTTTTCTTAAGAAAATTTTCTTTAGCCTTCAAAAAATTTTCCTTCCCATTTTCCCACCTCCCAAACACCATCCTAGCTTTATAAGAGTTTCAAGAAATCCTCCAAGCCCCTTCAAGAAGTTCTTTTCAAGGAGGTTCTAATTCAGTTCTCTAGCGGAAACTTCGATCGTCGAGGTAGTTTTCCGACGAAGACTCTAGTTATTCTCTTCTAGTTTAAATTTTTTTGGGTTAATATTTAGGTAGAAAATGCTGTTGAAATTTTTAGAATTGATGGCTTGACAATATATAATTTATGATTATTCATATGAATATGTTCATGATTATGTTATGGGTAGTGTAGAATTTTTAGAAATTGAACCTAAATCGGAGATTTTTAACTTCGATCCGTTCGTTAAGAGTTTTACAAATTTAAATGAGTTTCTATAGTTGAAAGATATTCAGAAAATTAGAAAAACTATGGACCATGAACTATGGTATATATGTATGTGTTTCAAAATTTTTCAAAAGGAAATTTTAGTTTTAGAAAGAAGATTCGGTAAAAAATTGTTAACAACCGTCTAGTTTTGGATTTTTGAAAAAACGAAATATTTATTGGCAAGATTAGACTTGGAAATAGACATAAAAATTTAGATAACATATAGACAAACATTTCCTGTGAAGAAACATTTGTCAAATTCTTGACGGTTTGAGAGATACGATTTTGCACAGTGGTCAGGCAGCGCCCAGCCAGAGAAGAAGAAGAAGGGGGGGGGGGGGGGGGGGGGGGGGGGGGGGGGGGGGGCGGGGGCGCGGTGGTGTGTGGGAAGAAAGAAAGAAAGAAAGAGAGAGGTGGAAAATTTTTAAAAATAAAATTATGAGGAATTTTTTAAAAAAGAATGATTAGTTTGAAAGACAAACTTTTTATAAAATAATAAGATAAGATTAGATTTAAAATTTTAGATCCAATTTTCTAAGTACAAATATATTATTTAGATTTTGAAATACACCATAGTCTCATAACCATAAATTATATAGATTAAGTCATAAATTCTTTTTAAACGGGAATTTAGGTTTAACTTTATCCAAGGAGTATATAAATTTATACTTGACCTGGATAAATTTCAAGAATGGAATTTTAGACTGTGGCTTAGAATGAAGCATTTTTTCTGTAGCAAAGTAAGGAAAAACCTCACTTATAGTATGAAATTATTATTATTTTCAAAGTATGTAATAAGCACATGCCATGTTAAGTTTATGAAGTGATAATATGTATGCCATGCATTACGTGATTGCCACAATATGTTATGATCACATAAATGCCACACATATGTTTATGTCATGGACCACAAGTGTGCCAGATTTACATACTTGCCACACTTTATAATAGCATGTTATGTATATGCCATACTTTACATTTATGCCATGATTTTTAAATTTTTGTCATGGATTATTATGTCATGCTATTGCATCATGACTAATAAGCTCAGAATTAAGAAGCATAAATCTTAGGCCTCGTCTTTGAATAAAAATTTAAGTTAGAGTATGATTTAGGTATACTCAAATTCAATTAAGTTAAAGGCTTAGACTAATTCAAGACAAGTTAGGGTATCGTACCAATCTCCTTTCAAATAGTGGAGGATCATGTCATGTTATAATATGTTATGGTTTAAAGTTCCAGATTTATTCTCATAATTGTTAGGGACCTTGCAAACCCTAACTTTTGAGAAATGTGCACACCTGGTACATACACATAGGGACCCACAAATAAGAAAGATAATGAGTTTATAATGAAAAATAAGACATCCATAATTGAATATGATTGGATTGCATCTTAGATTCCATAATTGGATCGTGCATCCACACATATCATTCATGTTTTTTTTTTTTTTTTTTTTTTTTTGTTAAACAAAGCGAGATCTATGTTTGTACTTGCTGAGGGAAAATTCATTAGTTATATTCATACTGTAGGTAAGCAACTGGCCTGTAGCTTAGTTCATGGTGGACAATTTGCGGATGATGATGATGAGTAAGCGAAGGTATTATGGATACCATTATGCAATTTATTTTGTAAAAGCTATTTTGAAAATTATTATTTATATTGGAGATTATATATAAATTTATGACATGTAAGGTCATATGAAAAATTATCTTAGAGTATGTGACAAAAGTTTTTATGATAAGTTAATAAAAAAAAACAAATTAGTTCAGAATTTTCAAATTCTGAAGTCTACATATTTGAAGTAATTATAAGTAAATACTTAGTTTAAGCGGTAATGTAATGACCTACGTAAGTGGGTCGTTACATTGATACTGCTAAGATAGAACAATATAATCCTATATTGTTGATGAAACTTAAACTCTTAAGTTTCCATACTGCTATCCGGTATACTGTCTAATTCTTATATATATGCAGAAAAGTAGACATTATAAATCCTAGCCTGTCTAATTTTCATATGTGAAAAAGTAGACAATATAATACTGATCTGTCTAGAATTGATGTCAAATTCCAACACTGCATTTCCCATTTATAGTAGGAATTCTATCTGTGAATAGCTTAAGACTACTTTCTCTCTCTTTACACTGCTAAGATTGCTTTTCTACAGTAGAAGAATGATTTGACAATTCACTAACACTAGAACTTACCTCAATTGGTCATACTTACTTTCTACTTACCATAGACAAGTAATATGACCAAACTTTATGACAATTATAAATTGTCATACCGTGAATTATCCATAGCTTATAATATTAAAATTCCACCATTTATATAAAATTGGTGAAACTTTATCTATTGTGACAATATTATCACGTCATGAACTTGCATTTAATTATCACATATACCATATGCTTTAGTCACATTGTTTAAAAATGTGACAACTATAGTTGTGACATCATACATTTATATCAAATTAAAAGACTAATCATAACTTTATTCATAACCTTAGGTTAAAAATTATAACCTAAGCTTTCAATTACTTAGGGAATTTAAGTGAATCTACCTACAAATTCACAAAATTCCCTAATAAAAAATTCGGTTATTACAAGAATTGTAGGGCCAGACTTAAAAATGTGTGGAGAAAGATTATTTTGTTTATAGGAGAGAGTAGTATGTAACAGTAAACGAAGTTCAGTGATTAGAAATGTTTTACTTTGAATGGTTGATTCACAGGCAATGGGAACAAGAAAGTTAAAAAAAAAAATAAAGGAAGTCATTTTTTGCATTAAACAAGTTAATGATAAACTATAATATACTTGTCACATTCTTATCCAATTAAAGCATAATTTACAGAAATACACAGAGATGTTTCTATTGTATTTATATGCGTCAGTAGAAACGGTTATTTCAATTTTAAATTTACAATGTGAATGCATATGGCAGGTATGGCAAGGATGAGGGGAATGAAGAGGAAGGTGGAGACGGAGATGGAGAAGGCATCAGCACCACGAGACCTTCCGCCTTCGACTTCGGCCGGTGGAGTAGGAGTGCAGGCCTATGTAGGCGAAGAATGCATTGGTGAAGGAAGAGGAGAGGAGTTAAGGTTTAATATGCTAAGCAAACAACTATGTGAAATTAATAATAATTTCAACTTCCGTCCATGGATCCATTGAAACTCAGGAAGTTGTGTTACTGGAATCGAGATTAGTAATGTACAATTTACGTCCACACTCAGATTGATGAACTCTCGAAACTCAATGGAAATATATCTGTTCAAGTCGATCTAATTAGAACTGCAAATTTAAATAATCATTAAAACAAAGTTATATCACGATAGGGAAATATTAGTAGACGTTTGAAAAGTTTAACCATCCTTTATGCGAGTTCGAATATGACTAATTATTACATGAATCTCAATTATTGCCATTAATTAACATTTTAGTCGTCTGTCGTCTAAGATCAAGCGCCCGAAATCGAAGCTTAATATTGAATGCTAAACCTAGATCATTCGAACAAGCCTTCATAAACATGATTCGTCACCGTCTACTATCTGGAGAATCATAATGAAACTAGGTTAATTATCAGTAATTGCTTTTACGAACGTGAAGGTTTATTAGAAAATTGAACTAGGGAGTATACGTTTACTTAGAATGATTAATCTATGATGACGATTCATCCCACGTAGTATAATATGGGACAACATCGTATATCCTTCGAACTTAGGATCGGTGTCAAATATGACATTAACACAGAATAGTCCATATTGACTGACGAGAAACTATATTAATTATGATTTTACTTTGAAGTTCTAAATTAAGTGTATACTGATAATTTCCAAATTTTCCAACGGATTATGGGGGAATTAAATTAATTTATTAAGTACAACAAATTAACAAAATAAATACACCCAAATATGTCGACTTAAAACTGTTTGTTTATTTTCCCACTCGGTGTCCAATCCTCGTTTGCTCTTACCATGTTTATCATCCCTCGTTTGCTCTTACCTCATTAATATGGGTTTTTCATTGCTGTTTAACTTTAATTAACATTCACTTTTACATTCGGTAACATATCTACCTAGTACACCTGAAATTCCCACTTTCCCACGCAATACATCACATCTTGCCCACTCCATATTACTTATTCAATTTCAATGACTCACATGTCATTGAGCTACATTTCACATACATTTTCACACTCATTTACATTTCATCCAGCTTCCCATCACATTCATGTCCGAATATATTTAAAAATGCATCTCACATTTTTTATTTAATTTAAAATTATCTTTATGCCCTCATTTTGGATAAACAATGAATTACACTTCCGACCACATAGTCTAAAACAACCGTGTACATAATAAATTAAATTAGCAAGTTACCGATTTTCCATGTACGGTTAGCCGTAATCTTTACATCCGTCAAGTACCCATCCCTTGTAGGCCTCCAGCTCATCGCTGCACCGCGTCCGCCACTGGAAATGAGACCTGACGTAAATATATATAAAATATATATATATATATATATATATATTGGTGGCAGGTAAGCTTAGGGAGAATACATTCAGCATTTCAAGGAATGTGGGCGGTGGCAGGCGGTGAGAAAAGGAACAGGGGCGTTTTTGTAAATTTTTAAAAGTTTTGGGGCCAAAGCATAAATATGCAAAAGTTGTGGGGCAAAAATATATTTTTTGAATAATATTTTCAAAATTTTAAATTGTAAGGTTTTAAATGCTAATTTATAATTTATAAACACAATTTAGTAGACTAATTAATTCTTTTTAGTTTAATTAAGCATAATTAATTTTAATGGGCGTTAGAGCGGTTCCAGAATTTTTTTGAAGCTACTGCTGCGAGAGATCTTGAGGGTCTTCTATATTATAGATTCTTTTAATGGACTAAGTTTTAGTACTATTTTTCCTTTCTTGGTTTTTCCCACTGGTTTTACTTAGAAGGTTTTAATGAGGCTTAAACTGAAAGGCCTTGGCATAGAAAGAGTTTTTTGCTTGATCTATTGTACAACCTTTTAAATTTGTTGACGGCAGTCGGTCTTGATACTTCCTGAGTTAATTTCAAATTTTTTTTTTGTTATGTTGCATATTGGCGGAGATTCTTTATTATTGTAATTCGTTTTGTTTGTTTGTTTTTTGTTTTGTTTTTTGAAATAATATTGAGGTGAGGATTTGATAAAAGATAGATCGTAAGATGGAAGCCAACTTAGTTGGGATATGTACTTTTTGGTCTTGATATCAGTTATTCTCTCTTACCATTCATTCAAATAATAATAATAATAATAATAATAATAAATATATAAATGGTTAAGATGCTGTGAATACACAAAATTTATTGTGAACTCAACTAAATTTGATTTAAGGACAATAATTAGTAGGGAAAAAAAAAAAAAAAACTCGTATGATTCTTCCTCGAAATCTCACTGGCCGACAAATGTGGAGTTGTCGGAGGTTATAATGGAGGAATGACTGCACCTTCTCGGCGATCTTGTTGCATATTAGAACCACGGCAGCGACGAATGCGTAGATGATCGCTGCCCAAGGGTCCATGACAAAGAACCCAGCGGTGATGGCGGCGAAGCCTCCGACCAGGTCGTTGTAGTTGTCGGTTTCGTGTATTTTTCATCAAAACTTAATTGAGGGGAAAAGAATTAATATTTAATAATCCCAACTCATGTTCCTGATGAGTTTTATGTGCATGTTTCGTCAAAAAAATAATTGAGAGGGAAAATTCACAAACGTTTTCAACGTTTAGGAGAAAAGAGTGTTACAAATTAGAATTCGGTCGGGAAGGGGGGCATTTTGTGGCAATACCTAAAGTGCAGGGGGGAAATGTGTAATTTATCCTTAATTTTAATAAGTTAACTCTAAAATTATTATGTTTTTTATGTGTTCTTTAAACACTTTTTAATTGAATTTGGGCCTTTTCTAGATTTTAGACAATTTTTGTTTATTTTATTAACTATAAGGCGTTTAATAAGATGCATGGAATATCTAAATGTTCGATTTATTGAAAGTGTTAATTCGATTCTTGTCAAATCATAGTTTGTTTGAGTATTTTCATTATTAACTTTAAAATTTTTTAGTGCCAGCAAGAAGGAATTTTACGGTAATTTGATTATATTGAGTAAGAGTAATATCAATTTTATAACTTGGATTAGTTTTACCAATACCCATGAACTATGTATTCTATTTCATTTTACCTCCTAAATTATCAAAACCCGTCAATATGCCCTTGAATTATGCAAAACCATTCAATCCGCCCCCTCCATCAAACTCCGTTATCTTTTTGACGAAAAAGCTTATCTGTTATGGTTGTTGGGATTATTTACTCTCCTAAATACCCTTCCCCTCCATAATAGAATAACTGTCGTTTCTCCCGATTAAAATCCTAATTTTAGCCTTCATGTATCCTTTCAAATTTCATTTGCAGGAAAGCCGCCGTAGGAAGCAGGAGCACAGATTGTGAGAGTAGCAGCCACACAAAAAGTCAAATTTCGAGATTGAATCGAGTGAGTATGGTCCTGGGCAATGCTTTTGTTCTGTTGATAGGGTGATTCGAACTGGCAATAGAGGTGGAAATACTGGAAGAATGTTCTTATAAATTTGTATTTATATAGAAATACATTAATAATGTTGTTTATTAGTGAATTCTTTATTTGTTCCTAATTCAAGGGTATATTTCCCATATTAAATCTTTTGTTCTCTCCTTGCTTTTGTCTTATTATTTATACAACCATTCATTAAATTACATATTAAGACATCCACTCATTAAATTACTTATTTAGACAACCACTCATTATGTTAACGACTGAAAATGACTATTCTATCCACTTCCAAATCACTCTATACCCAAAATATGCGTACTAAAAAATAAATAAATAAACGTGATAGTTGAAGATCGGGTTTACTTCATCTCTTGGAAGACTGACAGATTAATGGCTTCCTCAAAGAACTTTTTTTGGAATTGCAAGAAATACGTTTCTACTCATTAATTTAATTTTTCCTCATTAGATAATATTATTGTAAATGTAAGCATTACATATTCTATAATTTTGGTCTAATATTCCAACTACGTAATAATATGGATCACACTTTAGTAGTGGCTTTATTGGAGTAATAGACTATATATATATATATATATATATATTAACTTCTTTGTATATATTTGATGAACGATCGTCTCAGCTGCTGATTATGGTAGGCTCCAACAATAATATTCATGCTCACCATGCTTGGAAAGCTGCAAGAAAACATAAACAACACAAATCAATGAGCTTGAAAAAAAAAACTAAAAGTTTATCTTAATTAAAACATGTAGGAACTATTAAAACTAGCTAGACTATACCCCTTATCAATTTTTTTTAATAAATGGATTAAATACTCCTCTGTATGATGATTCTAAGCTCTGAAATTTATTCTTCATTTACATTAAAGGATATGAATGAACTTTTATAGTTTTCCTTCATGTTTTTTTAGGTCATGTATTATTTATCCAAAATCATGCATTCTTTTTCCCTCAATGGGATTTTTTTCATTCGGGTTTTTTCCTCGCATAAGACGGTATTTTGATAATAGTTTATGTGTTTTCTCAACTCATTATAATTAGAGTAGTTCTGTTTTTTTGTCAAACTTCATTATATTTTATTTTAATAAATAATTTCATGTGAGATAGGTACCTAGATAGTAAGGGTGCTAAAATATATGGTTCTAAACTACTGAACAAATATCTCGATTGATTTATTGATTTCTGTCGCCACCATTTAAAAAAAAAATTTATTTAAACAAATTGTGAATCACAAACCTGTTTGGGAAAGAACCCAGTTACTATCAGCCCCAACATGCCAAGCAAAATAGCCAAGCAATCCTTTTCCCTTTGCATACCCAACTTTGGTAGACACACTCCTCACATCATCATAACCAATCCAAGTCGTTCCTGAATAGCAATAATCCGTCACAACAGTCCCATTAAACACACACCGCGCTGAATTGTTGGCTATGAAACTCTTAATCTGGCCGTAGCTAACATCGCCATATGTCGATATTGCAGCTCCATTAGCCGCGGCGAAAGTCCGTTGTTATTAGAATTCACCAAGCGCCAGGCGTAGCCGTAGAACGGCAGACCGAGGGCGATCTTATTTGCTGGAAAACCTGACTGAATCCAAGCTCTTATCCCTGCGTCGCCATTGATTTGGCTTGCGGTCACGTTGTATAAGCCGGCCGGTGGGGCGGTGAAGCTTGGCGACCAGCCAGGGCCGTAGAAATCGTAGGTCATGACGTTGATCCAGTCCAAACTGTTTGATATTTTTTGGACGGGCAGGGGCAGGGAATAATAGTCTGATGAGCGGAAGACAGCCGCTGTCAACAGCAATGCAACCCTACCAGTGGTTTGGGACTCGTTGGCAACCGCGGCGCGCCACTCGGTGAGGAGAGTCCCGTAATTTGCTATCTCGGTGGTGGTTGACGGGTATTCCCAGTCGAGGTCGAGGCCGTGGAAGTTGTTGTTCCTCGCACGTCTTATCGACGAGTCGATGAAGGACTTGCGGCGGGCTGGCTGGCTCGCCATTGCGGCGAAGACCGAGGAGTTGGCGCCTCCTCCGCCGATGGACAAGAGGGTTTTGATTGAAGGGTTTTTTTGTTGGACTGTGCTTGTGAAGGTTGAGAATTGGGCAGAGTTTGAAGAAGAAATGGTGGCTTGGTAAGTGGTTGGATTAAGGTCAACGAAGGCGCAGAAGAGGTGGGTGAAGAGCGAGGAATTGATGCTGGAGACCGGGAAGCCGCTCCCCGGAAACCAGTAGGCCGCTTTGACTACGGTGGTTTGTGCGGTGGAGATGTGGAGGTTGAGGAGGAGAAAGAGGAGGGAGAGGAGAAGTGGAATGGTTTTGGAAGCCATTGAAATGTTCTAGGAAATGAAGTGGAATGAGTATTGATAGCCGTGGGCTTGTGGGACAGGAAGAGTACTATATATAGCCAAGGATTAAAATACGTATATATATAAAATTATATATGAAAAACTAATCTAAATAACCATATTTTTTTTCATTCAACGATCAACATGACACAAATTCCTTATTCTTGATTAGTATGACACAAATTTTAATTTTATTAGTGTCTAATTTGTATCATATTGGTCTAATATCAAAATTTTGTATCATATTAGAGTAATGATCTTTAAATTTATATCATGCATGTGCTTTCCCCTAAAAAAAATATAGGATATATATATTTTAAACTTGGAATAGGAGGATTTTAACTCTATATTTTGTTAGTAAAATTTGGTGTGACATTATTGTTAGATTATATTTGTAATAATAAATGAGGATATATTCAGATGTAAGCACTGTAAATTTACGGATTTCTTGAACAAATACCAAGAAATATAAAAAAGATTCAGGAAGAATAAATCATCACTTTTAAAGTAAATGAAAGATCATTTATGTGTGGTTTTAGACGCTGTCTAGTCCGGTATCAGGATTTTCTTTCAGCTAAATTTTTTTTCCCTAATATTTAACCAAAAAAAAAAAATAATAATGACATTACGATAGCCTACTCTATTATATGATTCAACGATGGAAACATCAGAGAAATAAAATAAAAATAAACAAAGAAGTATAGAGAAAGAAAGTGGATAACAAAAATAAAGTGGAATAATGACTAAGATTATTAAGCTTAAAAAATAATGGCTATGAGATTGTAAAGTCAGAAAAAGGCTTAAATAATAAATATTAGTGGGACAATTTCAAGAAAAAATTTAAAACGGTTATATTCGATAAAGTATTTTCATGGGTGAACGTTTGAAAAACTAATGCCCTGTTTGTTTCAACCATTTGAGAACATTTGTATCATTTTATTTGGATTGATAATTCAAATAAGCATTTGGAGCAAAACATTTTGAATGCCATTCAAGCGATTTGAAATTATTCATTTGGTGATCATTTAAGAAGAAAAATGAAAATGGAATCCCCCTAAATTTTGCTCCACTTGAGCATATATACAACAGCAACATTTGCATGTGCTTTACTTGAAAACTTTTTCTTTGTTTTATCTAAGTCTCAAAATGTCATAAATTTTTTATTTAAGATCTGATTGAGTTAATTTTTTTCCATACATACAGAATACAAAATGAACAAAACCCAATGCAAATGAACAAAACCCAATGCATATACCTTATTAAAATTTGTCATGACATTGAGGTTTTCTATGATTTATTATTAGTTTTTAATTATATATTCAAACATACATTCTAATACACTGTTCAAATATTTATGTTTGGATTGCCAACATTCAAATGACAATTCAAATGTTTATATTTAAATATTCAAATTAAATATTTTTGTTTGAATATTCTATTCAAATATATTTTCATAAAACATGATTCATTGGAATTGTTAATCCAATAGGAGCATAAGTATTCTAATGAGGGCACGTTTGGAAAACCTAATACATTTATGGGATAGAATTACACAATTTACTCCATTTTAAAGATTTTGATTCCATCATTTTAAAGATTTTGATTCCATCATAATATGAAATTGTTAACCTTAAACCAAGTCCAAAAAAAAAAAAAAAGTTTACAGATATTTTAATATTTTAAAAAATGTCTATCAGTATTATTATTTTTATGGAAATATATATGGATGGAATTTTTTTTTTTTAAAATTGAGAATATTTTTCATCCTTGTATATAAAATATATACAACAGTAATATATATTAACTAGCAACTATAACATCTAGTTTTTTAACGTAAAATTGTGTTGGTTCGCAAGTGGCAAGAGTTGACAAGAAAATACGATTGATAAAGTCAGAAGCCATACTTTTATGATATTCTTTGAGCGCCGGGAATTGACTGGATTTGCGTAGAAGAACAAAAGAACAAGAAAATAAAATACTTATTTATTCAAGTATTAAATAAGGCCGACATTTGCCAAACTAGTTGCACTAGTACAGCGGGTGACAATGAAGGGTTTAGGATCTTAGGTTTTAAAAACATGATAAAATTTTCTTTTAAATTAATAAACTGTAAAGGATTCATACCAAAAGAAAGAAAAAAATAAGTCCCCATTTGCCACTAATATATTTTCATGGGTCTATTTGTTGATTTGATCCAGCATCTCTAGCTTATTAACAAATAGAAAACTTTAGTTGCAGTGCTGTGATAGCTCTTTTTCTTCCTGAACTTAAATATTTTCTTTCTTGTGATGATCATGGTCAATTAATTTGTTTGAAAACAAATTTTAAAATTTAAACAAAATAACAAAAAAATCTTCTATCAAGATCACGCACAATGGCACATAGATATTTAGGTAGTGTTTGGTATTTTTTTTTTTAAATGTTTTTGTACATCTTTTATGGTACAAAAATGACAATTTTTGTTAAGTAATGTTCGATTAGCAACTGTTTAAAAATGAAAATGAAAAAAAAAAAAAAAAAATTAGCGGGATTGGTTTTTGAATACATACCAAACATAATTTTACCTTCTTTTTTTAGTGCCCAAAATCCGAACCAATCACTCTAAACACTCAACCAAACACAATTTCAAAAACGATCTCAATATCATATAAATTTTTTTTTTCTCATTTTTACTCAAAACAAAATAATTTTCAACATACTACACAACAGAACAGAGGTTTTTTTTTTTTTTTTTTTTTTTTTTTTTGTTTAGTGTTTTTTTTTTTTTTTTTTTTTGTGTTTTATTTTATTTTTTTAATTTTTTTTTGGCGTTTTTCAAATTTCCGTCCACTATAGCAAGAGTTATTTGTTAGCAATTTATATTACAGTTAAGTTGGGGATCATTGGTGGCGTTTGTAGAGAGGAGTATTTTGTGTTCATGACTCAAAGAACACGCGACGTGTTTAGAACTCCCCTCACCCCTACCTAAAAAAAAAAAAGGCATTTTACAGTAGGAATAAACATTTTTCACTATTAGTGGAACTATTATTTTAATCGTTCAATTACTTTTTTAACTGTCTGATTTATGAATAAGAGTAGGTTTGTGTCTTGCACTTCAAGTTTTTAATGTAGACACTCGTAAATCTTAATATTTTCCAACCGTTAGTGAAATGGTAATCTAACCGCTAAAACTGTTATTTTCAATAGTTAAAAAGGAAAATTTCTCTCCATAATGCACACTTTTACATCCTTTGTTTTCTATGATAGCAACAGCCATTTTCTATGATAACCAATAAAGTTATAATTTTAAGATTAAACTCTTCAATAGTCCGATCTTCAAATGATAACAATTTTGTGTCTTGGAGTGAAACTTTTTTGACATAAACACTTACAAATTACACAATTATTGGAACAATTATTTAATGTCTGAAATTGTTGTTTCTACTAATAATTAAAAAGGACAATTCTTTTTTCTAATTCAAAATTTCTTTTCTATGTTTGTTTTCTTTTCCTCTCCTTTTCTTTTCCCCTTGCCAAACGGAGTGTTTAAACACGAGTGGCTTTCTTAGACCTTTCTACCGAGAAAAAAAGGGATATGTAGACCTATAGTGCGTGGTATCTATATTTTTTCCACTTTTCCAACAAGCCAGATAGGTTGGCCCCGTAATCGTGTAGAGCTAGAGAATACTTGTAACAGTCAACCTAAAATAATAAAAATCTGTTCTGGCATTAAGAAAGTTCAATCTCCCATGATTTATTAAAAAAAAAAAAAAAAACTCCTATTAAAGTCAACGTTTGAATTAAATAAAAGCTTTTCATTAATGAAGTGAGAATATGCTAAGATAAATACCTGGCTAACTTGTAACCAGGGGCCTTCTAGATTAATCAAGACTTTCTTTCACTTCATCATGGTCTTTCATTTCAATTCCGTATCTAACTATGGGTAGATATTTTTATAAATTTTCAAGATTCTAGAATAGACGTGGCCAAATTGATTTATTCACCTACAATTTACTGAAGGAAAAAAAAAAAAAAAAGAAATTTTTTTCGACGAGGTACATAGACTAGAGTGCTTGTGGACTTTGCCCAATTAGATTTGGATCAATCTGTCAGACTCCATCACAAATGTTGGTGTTATAATTTGAGTGATGCTGTTTACACACAATAAATTATAAATATGTACATCCACTGCATCAAAATGACATTTATTATAATATTACTATATATTAAATAAAATTACATTAATACCCGTTGATAAAAAATACATGCTCTTTTATATCCATAAATTACCGAAATAAGTCTTTTTTTATTTATTTATTTCGTGAACAGAAATTAAGAATTAAAAAAACACACCCCCACGTTAATTTTAAATAAAAAAATAGTATAAAATATATAGCTTCAGTGAATCATTGTTTAACCCTCATTTTATCTTTATGAACTCTAAATTTTTGTCGGTCAAATTCTTTCTCAAAGAGAAACAAAAATCAATAATAATCTCGATACGTAATAATTTCTGATCTCATTTTAATTTCTTAGTGTTTAATGTATTCAACTCTTTTTGGATACTAGTTTCATGTCATGGATATATTTAGTTCTTAAGTTTTTCAATTTTGCGTTTTTGCAGAAAGTGTTACCACGCCCTAGACCTCTAAGCCTGGTATTTTGTACAAATATTCACACAACAGGTTTTCAGCTTATTATTTTTTTCAAAAAGCTTTTAATTATTTAGAATTAGTTTTTTCTAACTTATTTGGTTAATTATTCTATTTCTTAAGTTAATTAAAATTTAGAAGGTGACAAGAAGGTTAAATCACGTATTACATAACAGATATATATACAATGATAGATTATTTAAAGAGAGTATCTATTGATACCCCTCTATTTACTTTCTCCAGGCCCTTTCTTAAATTATCCACCAACTAAAATTTAATTATCCATTACTATTTATTACACCTCTCTCATTATTCCAAAAAATAAAAAAAATATCCATACAATACAATTCTATTTTTATCCTTTTTATTCTCAACAGCAAATTAAAACCATTTTTTTAAATAATTTATTGTATGATTAGTAACACCACAATTAATAATTAAGTAGAATATCAACTTGGGAATGATTAGCTATATATATATAGTACTGGAGCCTGATTGTATATGTCTAATAGGTCCCTTTATATGTAACTTTATGCCTACGAATTGATAAATTTGTGCACAGGCGCCGATCGTGGTAAGCGTGCATACAACAGTTTTGTGTCTAGGTGCAGAAAAAAAGGGCCTAGGCACCAGAGTGGGATTTTTTTATAATTCCCTGAATTTTTAGATTTGAGAATCCTTCCAGGGGTTTTGGGGAGACTTTTTGGATGGAAGAAAAAAAGGTGTGAAGAAGAAGAGAGCAATTGGTGATTTGAAGAAGAAAAGTAGTTACTCCGGAGACGGAAAGCGGCAATTCCGATTCATAAATTAGTTCCTTTTTCTTTTCTCATCATGTTAAGGACTTTAATTAGGATTGTGTTTAGTTTCATTATGAAATAATTTTTTTTTTCTAGGGCAACGATGTAGCCGGATTATGAATGATCAAAGTTATCATGGTTTAATTCAATTTTGATGTTTATTCATATCTATGCCAAGTTTTTAATCCGTTCTTAATGCTTGTGAAAGTTTGTGTGCCCTTTCCCATTGATTTGTGATCTGATTTGAGACTGAGAAGTGATAGTTGGATTAGACTTTGATTAAATTCCATGAGATTGTCATAGGATAGAGATATCTATGAGGCTTGTGTGACACTATGAATTTTTTGTTCTTAATGAATCATGATGAGTTTGGAGTTTGAGACTGAGAGGTGATAACTAGCTTGTTGTGGTAGTTTACTAATGCTTGAGAAAGATTAGTGATTACATTAGGGAAGTTTGTCATCAGCATAGGAATAAGCTTTGGGTTGATTAAATTAGGTGCTTTGAGTAGGATTATTCCGGTGAAATCGGAAACCCTAGATGTCATTTATACATTGAATTTCTCATTGTTAAATTCGTGCAATGCTTTTATTGTAATTTTGTTTATTTTACTGTTTCTCGTTATTTTATTGTTCAAATAGAATTGAGATTAAAGTAATTCGGTATTTAGTAGTAAATAGTCCTCGTTGGGAATGATATCTTCTTATCACTTTATTACTTGAACCGGCTCGTGCACTTGTGAAAAATTACCTATCAAGTTTTTGGCGCCGTAGCCGGGAATTAATTAGTCCTACGAATATCGAGCCAAATGATTCAAATTTTACTTTGAATTCCTTTTATTTATCATTGTCTTTGTTTCTACTTTTCAGGAGTATTCCTTGGGTGCATGTGAAAGTTTGGAAGCGAGAACTTACTTCCTTTTGATTCTGAAATCAAGCGTTCTTGTTGAAGAAACAAAAGGGAGAGAAGAGAAGCAGTTAGACAATCACAAGAAACTATGGGTAATCCTGGTGAAGTGAGAAACGAGAACAACCCGCCACCTGCCCTGTGGGACTATGCATTGCCTACGGCAATTGGTTAATATTCGGCTATAAGAAGACCGACTATGGCTGCAAACAATTTTGAGATCAAGGCAGTGCAAATGCAGATGATCCAAGCAACTCAATTTAATGGGTTGTCTTCTAGTGCTTGCCGTCATGTGACACATTTCCTATTTATGTGACGCGTTTAATTTCTCAATCATACTCTTAATACTTAAATGTTGATATGATCAAAATAATTACTAAGATCATCAAATTGACCTACTAACAATAATTGGGATTCCTTTTCAAAAATTGACAAATATGCCTATAATACGACATAATAAATTTTTCGTATAAATTTATATGTCATTCGACATATTTTCTATATATCTATAATTTCTCATTTAAAAAGAGAAATTCAACATTATTAGAGTATTGAGGATATATATAAAATCATTCATGATCTTGAATTTTGATATTCATCAAAATAATTCACTAGAAGTATATTAATGAAAGAAATCTATGATAATAATTCATAAAATCAAGTTTATCAATTTCCAGGATATCACAAGATCGGAGTTTAAAGCTCGCCGGCGTGGATCTCCGTGAGACCATAGCAACAGATCCAGCTCTCTGTCTGATTCAAATCCTCCATTGTCGCTGATTGATGCCTACCGATGAGCCTCTCTTGTTCAAGCTTGGTGGCAAAGGTCTGGGGACTCTGGTGCCCCACTAGCCGCGATGGCTTTTTTGTTCGGGGTGAACTTGGTGATCACCGATCTGCTAGTGCTTGCCATCATGTTGTTCGACAACGGGGTTTTAGTGGCCATCATTTTGGTGATTTCGATGGCAATCTCTTGTTGACAGATTTTTTTTTTTTTAAAAAAATTTCCATAGTGAACTTGTGATGTTTTTTTGTGGAAAACTTTTTTTTTTAGTTGTTTGAAAACTTACGAAGTTCTTATAATTTTGTGGAATTTTGATTGTTATTGTAGAATTTTTTTCAATTTAAATTTGGTACTTACTTTAATATTCCGATGACAGAACTTGAAAAATCCGACAGAATCTGTAATTTCTGGTCAGTGACCAGGTGGTTACCGATCAGTAACCAATTGGTTACCCGCCGGCGGTCAGTAACCTACTGGTCACTATTTGGTAACCAACTGGTTACCCATCGGCGGTGGTGGTTACTTGTCAGTAACCAATTGATACCCGCCGACAGTGGTGGCTAGTGATCGGAAACCTATCGGCTGTCGGTAGCCAACTGGTTACCATTAGGTAACCAACTGATAACCAAGGTGGTTCTATCATGGATACAAACTAGTAATTATTATTGAAAATTTTTTCCTCAAAAAAATTATTATTGAAATTTTTTAAAAAATAGATAATTTAATATTTATGTTGTCATCTATAATTATGATAAAGTTTTTCCTATACGGCAAAAATAAATCCAATAAATGATTTTGTGACATTTATCAAAAGTCCCCTAAGATAGTTTGACAAACCCGATGACATAATTGGCCTAGAGGCCCAATTGCTAGACCTATCAAGTAAAATAAATTGAGAGATAGCTAATTAGATTTCTAATGAAGAAATCTAATTAGTTAGAGTAAATACTTATATAAGTTATGGGTGATCAAACATGACCGGCAAGCTCTGACCCCTTTGTTACTATATTTCAGATCTTCGTTACCGGAGATGCTTCCTTCGCCGCGCAAAGGCTTCCTTTGTTATGATTCTCAATCCCCATAGTTGAAGGATGGCAGCATGACGTTGGGGTCGAGGCGGATGAGGGCGGCAAAACAATTAACGGAGATATGCATATCCTTTGAAGAGATAAGAAACAATATGAAAGCAAATTTTTGTAAAATTAATTTGTGGGTCCAATAAAATAAAAAACTAAAAATATTGCAACACTTACATCGTAAGAGCAGCCACGTAAAAGGTCACCTCAGATAGTGTAATGCATCAGAAGTGTTCCTTAATACACAAAAAATACATATAGTTGTGCATTACCCGGTTTACATGTGTACGTTTAATATAAAATTTTTGGTTGAATTTTACGTTTGAAAGTACTCACTCTTTATAAAAAGTACTTATAATAAAAGAAAAACCTACACGAAACATGGAAATGAGCATTTTTGTAATAATTATCAATACATCTTACAAAAATACATATATATATTTATATATATTTTTATAAAAATTACATATATTTTCCATCAGGTAAGGAAAGAGAGAAAAATGATATTTTTTAGGAGTTTATATCTAAATGACCTTTTTAGTAAATGACCTAAATCTTTAAAAATTAATGAAAAAGCTTAAGTTTTTTAAAATTAGTTGAAAGACCTTTTTTTTTTCCTTAAAAGGATTAATCAATTTTGTAAATAGTCAATCACTGATTGATCATATTGTATAATTAATTATTAATTGACCATTGGTTGATTATTGATTGACTATCGGTAAATCTTAACAAATGTCACACCAAACTCCTAACTCAATTTAGTAAAATAAAAAAGAAAGATTATAAAAAATTAATGAAAAGAAAATCAAGATATTATATTCCCAACAGAAATTTCCACCTAAATTAAAAATACATTAACTTTCTGAATCCGAACTATATCGATCATTGATATTTCAACACACATGCATACATATACATGATATTCTGTAATATTTTTGTGGGCTTACAGTGATAGCACGCAATAATATGGATTAAAATCTTCGTCAAGAAAGAGATTCGGATGACTTTTCAGTAATGATTATTGATATATACAAAATCATCAAATGTGTTTCGGATGACTTTTCAGTAATGATTATTGATATATACAAAATCATCAAATGTGGAACATTTACTGTCCTTCATAACGCCTAGCTTCCGATTTCAACAGCTCGATTTGGCTTTTATGGAAAATTTGATAAAAATTTGCAGCAATTAAATAGTATATCAATTAAAATAGGGATAATATGTGGTAAACCCTTTTTATATACCTTATCGGTAGAGTTCATTTTTAAACCGTTAAAATACAATCGAACGATTAAAATATTGCTTATGTGTGATAACTATAGTACACCTTACCTCATAATATATAAACTAAGAAATTAAAAAATATTTTATAAAAAAAATTGAAAAACAAAAATAATATGGGAAATGTGTTTTCTTGTCCATGTGTTTTATCAAAACTTATGAAAGACATTTTGATGACTTTTGATTAGTAAGTAGAAAAGTCTTCATGACTTGTTTAGTTATAGATATCATCGTCATTGTAGGAAAAAGAGAACAAAATTAAGAGAAAAAAAAATGTTATCCCTTTAAAAGGTGACGATTTAATTCATTTTTTTATTTTTTTTGACCGAAATGACCCTAAGCTTTTAAAATATTGGTCATTATAGTCATTTCCGTCCAAAATCATTAAATTTCTAATGTAATAAGTCATGTGTAATGTATATGATCAAATCTAAAAAGATATTTTAATAATTTAATAATAATAACTTAACAAAAATAAAATAATCATAAAAAACTAAATTCATCTTTCCTCTCTCTCTCTCTCTCCTCTCTCTAACTCAATTTCCTCCTTCAGATCTCAGCAGCAAACGTCCAAGCCCCGATCCAAAAAAGATATTTTTATTTTTATTAAAATATAGAGATGTATTGACTATTATGAACTTTGTAGGGAGACAGTCTCCAAATTACGTTTTTTGACTTTTTTGAATTTTGACTTTTTTAGGCTGGAGCTGTCACCAACCCCACTCCATTTTTTTAATTAAAAAAGGAAAGTGAAAAAAACAAATGTTTTGTCTATTGACTAGTTCGAGTTCAAAGTTAGTACGGAGTAACTGTTGAATTGTAAATTATTTATTTACAATTTCAAAAAAGGAGGAATTCTACACGAAATCATGTTGCTTTTTCTTATCTATTGGTTAAAAATTTTTGACCATCCGACTGATCTTCAATGATTAAGATTAAAAAAAATACATAAATAAAGAATAGAACCTATCAGGTCTGATTATTATTTTACAATGCATTCAAAAGAAAAAAAAAAAAAAGAAAAAGAAAAATATCCGGCAGTGGGTCTGCTGCCATCTCCGACCATTCCTCACCTTCCTCCGTCGACGGCATGACCTGTAGGTCCTTCATCCTCACCCTCGACAAATTGGCTACTTCCGTGGTCGATGCATCTTCCACTGGGTGAACCGACGCATGGCTCACATTCATCTCCTCACCAAAACAAACCCTCGCCTTCAATTCATACCAAACACAGCGATCTACTCTTCAAAGTAGAAAAATACCACACAAGTCAACACGAAATTAAGGCAACAAAGATTAAAAAGACAGTGTTCGAAATTCTGATTCTTGCGGTGTTGTAAACAAATTTTTCCCTCGCCTTTTTCTTGGGAACCAAACAAACACCAAACTGATTTCAAGATCCCTAATTGAAGGAAGGCTAGATTTCGGGGATGAATCTCTCTCTGATGATCCAATCTCCGTGGTCGGTGAGGTTTGTTTCCTCCGGCGGCGAGCTCGCGTGTGGGTTGCTTGCGTTGGGTAACGGAGGGGAAGGCGTATTCGCCAACGCCGGAGGAAGGCAGGGGCGGCGGGGGTGGTGTGGGAAGGGCTGCTAGATGTTCGACCCACGAAGCAGGCCTGGTGAGGCGGCGGCGTTGTCGGGGGAGAAAGAGAGGTGGGAGACGTCGGAGTTGGGGAAGAAGAAGGCTAGAAGGAGTTTTTTTTATTTTTTTTTAATTTTTAATCACATGTAGTTTAGCACATAATAGATTTCTTGTGCACAAAATATTTAGACCGTTGAGTTCTAACGGTTAAAATTTTTTTCTCCTTCAATGAGGTAAATTGAGGGGTTCTTATTTTAGAATTCTCCTTAAAACATGTTGATTTACTAATTTCTTTTAAAGGAGAATTCTACGGTGAACCTCCTTTATCCCATGGATGAGATAAGGACTAAAGGCTCAATCTTTGTGGATGGATTAATTATGAGGTCCATCAATTAAGAGGATGTTTGGTGAATGAATTTGAATTAAGATTTTTAAGTTGAGTTGAAGATAAGTTAAGTTGAGAGTTAGAGTTGAGTATTTGATAAAAAGTTTGAGTTGAAAAGTTTAACTTGAGTGTTTGGTAAAAAAAAGTTTGAGATGAGTGTTTGGTAAAAAAGTTTGAGATAAAAAGTTTAACTTGAGTTGAGTATTTGATAAAAAAGTTTGAATTGAAAAGTTTAACTTAAGTTAGGGCCCTATTTGGATGTAAAAAAATTTGAGTTAAAAATTTTTACTTAAATTTAACATTCCATTGTAGGTTGTGAATGGAAAAATGGAAAAACTAAAATAAACGAAATTAAAAACACACATCAACAACATACATCAAAACATTTTTACAATATTTCTTACATAGTCATAAAATACAACAACAAGAATTACATAGTTGGTCACTAAAAGTTAATAAAAAAAAACATAATAATTACAATCCTAATCTGGTTTAACTAGATAAAACTGAGCTTGATTTCAAGTGGATTTATACCATGGAGATGATTGATATATGTCCCACATATCATCGGCCAGCATATCTCTCATCTAATTCATTGCACCCCTCCTCGATGCAAGTTGCTACGCTCCTGTACTTGGGCCTGTACCATCCACCCCGTCGGCTAACACGTAATCCGCATTAACATCGACATGTCCACCTACAGGCACACAATCTGCCGCATTCTCTTCAATAAAAGGATCCCCAACATGTACCATCCTTATGAAATTATGAAGAATAGCACACGCCACTCGAATCATTACTTGTTTGTCCATGGGATAACTGTTGATGCCTTTAAGTATTTTAAATCTGGCCTTCCAGATACCAAAAGTTCGCTCAATACAATTCCGCAGCGATGAGTGCGTGTAGTTAAAAACTTCCCTGCGGTTGCCTTGTCCGACGCGACGTCTTCGATATTCAGATAAATGATACGTCTCTCATTGAAATGGACTCAGGAAACAATCCTTATTGGCGTAACCCAAATCGACTACGTAAAATTTTCCTACAAAATAAATATCGCATTATCAACACAAATCCAATATTTTTTAATTACTTGATTATTTATAAATACTTCTATCATGTGACAGAATAGCTTACCTGGTGGAGGTATTGGGAAACCATGGAATGCTATTGCCTCTTCCAACATTCTAGCATCATGACAAGATCCCTCGTAGCCGGCCACATATATGTGAATTTCATATCAAACGAACAGGCCGCTAATACATTTTACGAGTGATGCCCTTTTTGATTAATCCAAGCTTCAGAATTTTCTCGTTGTGGCACACATGGTACGTGTGTGCCATCTATAGCACCAATACGGCTATAGATGGCTACCATCTATTAATCCTGCATGAAAAATATGACCGTTTAATATGGCTACCATCATTAATAACACGTGCTGAACCAAAAAGCGTGGACTTTCCATTTTTTTTATAATTTGTTAATATGATCCTATGATGCGATGACATCGATAACGTACGTCAAACCATGGCCGATATTTATAGGAATGATCCATAATCAAAGGTTGAACCTGTGTGTAGTTGGGTGGTCTGATGAATTCGTCCTTTAGAGCACAAATAGCCGTCAACACTTTAAAAAACCAACGTGAAGTTGTCTCTCTAGAATACTGGAACAAATATGAAATATGTCGGTTCGTTGTGCCTTATGCACAAATGGATAAAAAAAATGAACAACTGCTCATTCACATTCATGTTACGCGTTGGCCTTAATAATTCCCAATTACCTAATAGGTTACTTAGTGCTTTAAATGTTTCCGATTTCATACTAATCAAGTCTTGCATTATTTCTTCATGTCCATTTATTATCTCTTCCACACGCATGTTGCCAGTTAGTCTTGAATTATGCATTGCTTGTGGATCTCTTCATCTGTTACGCCTACTGACAGCCACGGCTACGACTGCCTTCGCAAGATAACTGTCATCGTCGCTATACTCGTTTTCTGAGGATAGGTCATCTTCTTCGTGTTCGGATGCTGAACTATACTCGTTCATTTTGAGAATGACGTGACCTAGGCTAAATTTGGTTGTTTACCCTGGTATAGATCAATTGTTCCCAAAACAAGTTTAATTAGTCCGAATACAATTATACTCCGTTCAACAATTCGTTTCAAAGTGAATATACACTAAATTTTTTCCCCATAACCGCTACAAAACATAAGATAACGTAAATTAAAATACCAGATTAATGCTATATAAAATCTCGTAACCAACAATATAACGAAATGTTAAAACATGAATCAAATAAATAAATAAACATAATCCAATAAAAAGAATAATGTCAAGTGTATGTCTAAAAAAAAAGTCCATTAAAAACGAGTCGAATAAGAAAATCAATCGGCCGGGGGCGACTGGGACTTAACAACGAATGCAATAATGCCTCGCCTATCATCATCGGGAAGCTGATGGAAGGTACGCTGGAGCTATGGATGAGTATTGAAGTAGTGCCACATAATTGTCCGCTGATATTGTGGAATACCCATCTCAGACATAATATTCATGCACATCAGCATGTAATCCGGTCGATTTGATTGGTCGTTGCCGGTGCCCAATTGCGATCGGCTATGGAAATGGCTCACTATTTCCTGCATTGCCATGTATGTCATCTCATCCGTTTCCTCTCTTTGCTTTCTCTTACCAGAACTGTCCCTAGACCGTGACGGACCTGCATCGGCGCCCGATCTTCTATTGTTGCAATGGCATGCACCGGTGGTTGGAGTTAATTCCTTTTCAAAAACTGGCCGGGTTCCAAAGTTGTCCATTGAACCTTCATGCTCGACATATGGAGTACTATCATCTCGTATCGTAACTGACCCAAACCCCGAGGCACCTACAGCATGATTTTTTTTGAAAACATTATAATAGAGCTTCTTGTTGCGAAGCCCCTCGTGCCGGAGATGGTTGCACTCCTTATAAACCGGTTTAAGAGTGCAAAACATGGTAAAAGTGAACCCAAATCATGTTTAAGACAGCAAATGAAATAACTAGTGACCCCAATCTGGTTTAGGATTGCAAAACATGCTAAAAGTGAACCCAAAACATGTGTAAGGCAGCAAATGAACTAACTAGTGACCAAAAACCGGTTTAAGAGTGCAAAACATGGTAAAAGTGAACCCAAATCATGTTCAAGACAGCAAATGAACTAACTAGTGACCCAAGTAAAAGTGAACCCAAATCATGTTCAAGACAGCAAATGAACTAACTAGTGACCCAAATCTGGTTTAAGAGTGCAAAACATGCTAAAAGTGAACCCAAAACATGTGTAAGGCAGCAAATGAACTAACTAGTGACCCAAATCCGGTTCAAGATTGGAAAACATGGTAAAAGTGAACCCAAATCATGTTCATCACAGCAAATGAACTAACAAGTGACCCAAAACCGTTTTAAGAGTGCAAAACATGGTAAAAGTGAACCCAAATCATGTTCAAGACAGCAAATGAACTAACTAGTGACTCAAATCTGGTTTAGGATTGCAAACAAACCTAAATATTCATGCACAAACCAAGTTATGCCCATCACATTACCAAAAAATTGACAGAAAACCAGCTTTGAGCATGCAAACTAACATAAAAATTAACTAACAAACAACCTGTGTAAGGCATAAAATTAAAAAAAAAAAAAACCCAAAACCGGGTTTGAGGATGCAAACTTACCCAACACTTTAAACACTAGTAAAAATTGTGGATTACACAACGGTTTTTTACCGTCGTGTAAAGTTTACACGACGGTTAACCAACCGTCGTGTAATCCGGTGTCGTGGAAGATAACACGACGGTTATTGAACTGTCGTGGTATCTCAATGTTACACGACGGTTAAAATCCGTCGTCGAAACAAGGTACACCGTAGTAGATACAAGTAATATAGAGACATTACACGACGGTACTTGGCCGAACCGTCGTGTAATGCGGACATTACACGACGGTTCGGCCCCGTCGTGTAATGCGGACATTACACGACGGGTCTTGGCCGAATCGTCGTGTAATGCGGACATTACACAACGGTACTTGGCCGAACCGTCGTGTAATGTCTCTTTTATTAAAAAAAAAAAAAAAAAAAGGTTTTTTGGTGATTTCTCACGGCTGGCCTAACCTGTATGTTATCCAATACACAATCCAAGATGGTAACTTCAATGATCAAAGTAAAATTACATACCAATTTTTACATTACAAGTTCACATATCATAATTAATGAATTGCATTACATGGCTAGCCCATTCTCCCCTAATCAAATTCAAATCCTCAGAAGTAAAAAATTCTTTACTTTCAAGTACATCAATTCCATTCAACACTATGTCCCTCATAAAACCTAAAATAAAATAACCACATTCAACACTTCCCTCTTGGAGAGGACAAGGACGGTTCGAGATTTTTGTTTTACAGTCTCGTCTCCTTCTTCTAATCCCTTCTCCGGTCATAATCTTCCAATCTGTTAGGGCCCTAGCAAATTGATAAAGTTCAAACTAATTAAGATGTATATAATTAAGATTAAAAAAAAGAAAAACTCATTCAGGCATTTCATCGAGTATGTTGTGGGCGCAAAAAATTTATGTTGAAAAATGTGTGTAAAGTGCCAAAACCAATCACAAACCATTCATCTACAAAGAGCAACATTAAAAGCAAAAACATTCATGTTCAAAAATGGATATTTAATGGAAAACAACAATACAAGAGAGCAAATGTGTTTTAGTTTATATACAAAGTCACCTTGCTTTTCTTTTAAAAAGAATATGCACGGCCACACGAAGAGGGAAGCAACTTCGGCAACGGCGGCTTGACCGGATTCTAAAAGAGTGGTGGCAACGGGTTGGTGAAGGATGTGGGTACTTGAGAAATGTAGAGAGTGTGAAGAGAGAACTTAAGAAATTCGTGCGGAGATGAAGAGAAACGAGGAGGAAATTGTATTTAAGTTATGGGTTTTGACGCGCGGATTTCAAAAAATTAAATTTGAAAATTTTCAAAATTTTTAGAAGATTACACGACGGTCTATTTAGAACCGTCGTGTAATACTGGGGATTACACGACGGTCCCAGGGGACCGTCGTGTAATGTCTCCTCGAGGGGTGGATTACACGACGGTCCCCCGGGACCGTCGTGTAATCCTCCTTTGAGGGGAGGATTACACGACGGTCCCAAGGAACCGTCGTGTAAAGTGGATTTTACACGACGGTCCCAAGGAACCGTCGTGTAATCTCCGTCTTGTAATATATCTTTTGTAGTAGTGAAACACTACCTGTTGCAACTACCGAAGAAGAAAAATATTGACAATCCAAACTGGGTTGAGCATGCAAATAGGACAAAATGATTAAAACACTCCACGGGTTCAGCAGCCAAAATCAACACAAAACCCCACATAAGACCGGTTTGGACATCCATAGTTAACATAAACACTATGTAAAACCGGTTTCATCATCTAAAATAAAAAAATTCTTCAACAAAAATCTGGTTTCGGCATCGACACCGACTTAACAAAAAAATCGCGCGGTTAAATCCGGTAGGAAATACAATGAACACATATGAGAATGAATCTAGTTTGTTTGAGAATTAGGGGAATAAATTATACTAGGGGTACTGAGTTCGAACCGGAGGATGAGTATACAGTGGAAGACGTCGGATTAGGGCAGGAATTAATGGGTCGAGGAGATGATTTCCGAACTCGAAAATAGTGGGTAATCAGCCCAAGGGTTCGCCTTTACTTCGCATACCCCAACCGGCACCGCATCTGCTTCACGGGGAGTGGGCGAAGCCAAAAGATCAACGATATAAGCAAATGGGAGAGATGAAGGATGACCAGTAAACGGAGGTCCTGGTAAGCAGCAGATGGTCGAGGGGTTGGGGGGCACAGGCAACAGCACCACTGACAAGCAGCAGATGGGCGCCGGTGGGGAGGAACACGAGATTGTTGAATAGGAGACCAGGCACGGGTGAGACAGAATAACAGGGGAGACTGGGTGCACAGTAAACCAAGTTTGGTTTATTGTGCAATGGTTCAACGCGAGGTTGGGATTGAAATGAGATCCCAAACAACATCAGTTGGGACTGAACTCAAAAAAATGAGTTCCAACTGAGTTGCCAAACACCCTCTAAAACATGTAAAATAATTAATAGTATATTTGGGTTTGGGCTTAAAAAATAGTATGTTTTTTTTTTTTTTACTTAGGTTTGTGCCTTATCTGCCGGCGTGTAGATTATTTTTGACACCTGTATATGCATTTGTCTTATTTCAATTTCTCCTGTAAACATTTCTTTCTTTTAATTTATTATTTTAATCAAATTTTATTGGAAGAAAAAATGATGAGGGTACTAAAGGAGCCTCAATCGGGATATCTTGATGTATCTACTAATTCCTTTTACCATCATTCATAATAAAAAAATTAAAAAAAAAACATGTAAAATAAGATGTGAAGCAGGGGATAACTGCTTTTGAGAAAATCAATCACGGTAGAAAAATATATATTTATGCAAAGAGACTCCATTAAATGGTCAAGGCCAGAAAACGAATTATTTTGAGACAAATTGCCGCTTTCAAGAAAATTTCGTTCCACTTGGCTTGATTAATTTTCTATTCGCTTATTTAATTATATAATTACCTATAACTTAGTATTTGCAGCCTTAATTTTTTATAAACAAATTAACAGCCTTAAATTAATTAATTAATTTCCTAGCTTAAAAAAGGGTTAAATGTGAACTAGCTTTGCTAGCTTCCAAAAATAATTCATGTTGACTTCTTATAGATTTGCGTAATCAATATTAACATCACTTCCATTGTACTACTAAATATATTATTTTAAGGATTCTATTACAGTTCAGCTATCGGTTTCATAATAGACACTACGCTTTTACTTGATGTGATTTTTGCAAATAAACAGTTGAAAATTACCTAAAATGTTGCTAGAGGATAAGCACTTGCAAAACCATGCACAAAAAAGAAGTTCCATATTTAAAATTTAATATTCAATATTCATAGAAAAGTCTGCAAAGCACATGAAGAAAAGCACATGTAATTAATCCCAGAAGAGAATTAATCAAATCAAGCAAAGAGAAATAAAGAAATTTAAAGTTGACAAGAAAATTAAGTAGACTTTGTCAAATTTAGCAAAATAATTTTTCTATACTTGTCATTCTCGAGTTCAAATCTGTTTTCTATTTTTCTGTTTCAATGGCTGTCCCCACAATAACATCATGACAACTCATTAACTTGTTTAAGAATTTTTAGTATTTAACTATTTTTATATGGCTAAATTATTAATTTCAGATAATATAACATAACATTATTGAGGTGACTGTCAATGAACTGAAAAAATTAGGACAAAAGATCTTGATTCGTCATTCTCTCCTATAAATATTAAAGCTCTTCAAGCATTTGTTTTCGAATTCAACAACTAATATTTCTGTTATCTCTCTCTCTCTCTCTCTCTCATCCTCTTTGTTTTCGTGGTTGTAACATTAATATTTGAGTTCAGAAACATTCAATATGGAGTTTTCAATGTCATACTCTTCTCTTAGGCTACCAGCAACCATCCCATCTCAATGTTACAAGGCCAGCTCTAGTTTCACTAGGTCAATTCCAGTTAAGGCAACAAAATCCTCCAACCTTCCTTCAAAATGCTCCACCAATATTAATTTGAACCTGCCAGTGGGGCTCTATGGGGAGAACAAGCTCTCGAAATCCTTGTTGTTCGACCAAAATAAGCGTGATTCTATCCGGGTACACTTAATTTATTTCTCCGCGACTTACGTTGTAGATGATATGATCTGCATGCCACTCCCATCGCAAATCCTTTTGGGGTTGTTGTTGAGGAGCTTGCTTGCGGATTCATTTTATTAATTTTTCGTGAGTTAAAAGTTCCATTATTGATAATAAATTAAAACTTATGGTCTTAGGCATTCGCTCAAGCTGAATCCGGAGACGCTGAACCGGTCAATACCAAAGCTACTGATGATTCAGTATATGCCAGAGCTTCACGTTTTGGAGCTGCTTGCTATACGTTCATAAGGCCCTATGCAATTCGGCAAGCACTTATTTCATCCGTGTAAGTATTCCTTTACAAAAAAAAAAAAAAAAAAAAAAAAAAAAAAAAAAAAAAAAAAATAATAATAATAATAATTATTATAATAAAAGAAAAACTAGTTTGCAGTGCAAGAAATTAATACATGTTCACTTTTTTTTGGCAGGTGCTTGTATGCAAGAGTATTGAATGAAAACCAACTAGTACTTCAGTGGCCTCTATGGCTTAAGGCATTCCCGGGCTTAATTGCTATATTTTTTGCGCACGCTTATGAAAATGGTATCAATCAAGTTTTCGATATTGATATTGATAGGTAAGCTTTCCAAGTATTTCAAATACCCTCCCTTTATTTTTTGGCCAAATTTTTTTTTTTATTTTTTTGCTTAATTTATCTTTATATGTTATATTTTCAGAATAAACAAACCTTATTTACCTTTATCATCCGGAGAACTTTCACTAAAACACGCGTGGCTCATGATGTCATTTGGTGTACTTTCTGGCCTGTTGATTTTTCGGTTGTGCAACGCCGACCTCATCTCTACTGCTCTGTACTGTCTTGGTCTTTTGCTGGCCACCTCCTACTCTGCTCCGCCCTTTAGATTTAAGGGATCTTCTCTTGCAACCATTATGGTGATTCCTATGGTAATATTTTTTTTACCTTCCAATCCCGGAATCTTGAAATTTTGTTTATACAAAAATTTTATGAGGTCATTGGAAAATATAACGTTCCTCTAAAAATTAGTTACAAAAATACAAGAAAAACTAATATATTTTCCAATGATCTGAAAAAATTAAGGTGCAAATATGATATCTGATTAACAAATAAAGCAACTTGTATATGCAGATTAATTTTATTAAAAGTGTCGGAATACTTTATACCGCCAACGCTTCTCTTGGACGTCCATTTGTGTGGAGGTACGTGTGTAACATTTTTTCAAAAGTAAAACTTTTCTTTAATTTTTCATGTCTTGCCTTTTTTTTTTCCCCCTCCCCTTCAAACTATATATTGACTTGTTTTCTCTATCTTTATTTTTTTGGTTGAAATCCGTTATCTTTGGTTTGCTCATATGACGTGTAGTTTAAGTATTTCCATCTCTAAGTACTCCAGTATTATTATTATTATTATTATTACATGGTAATGATTTTACTGTAGATCATTTTGTAGTTGTTGAGTATGATGTATACATGGTTTTACTTTTTTTATTCTATTTTTGCCTGAAGTTGTGGTTACTTAAATAATTATTCAAGTAATCGATAGCTGTCATAAAGAGCGTGATTTCTTAATCATCAACATTGCAAGGTGATTGTCAACAGGACAACGTAAAAAAAACCAATGAAAATTGACAACTAAACAAGGGCAACAATTTTTTTTTTTCTTTTTCAGATTGTTCAACACTTTTTTTATACGAAGGCTAGATATTACATTGAAAAAAACTCTTGATTGAAAGATGGGGCTATGATGGGATTCATCTTTTAATAATAGACCGTGTTTAATTAACAATATGAATACCTTACATACAAAAAAAAAAAAAAAAACAATATGAATACGAATTGGTTCTTATTGTTAACCTAGAAGTATATATTTTTTATATCACATATGATTTAACACTATAGAATTCTTATATTTGGCTTTGAATTTGCTCTTCAGTTCCCAAACTATTTTCATCGTGGCCTTTTCCACAATATTTTTTGTGGCCGGTTGCCCCTTAAAAGATATCCCAGATGTGAAAGGTGACATGAAGTAAGTTGCAGTTCTTACATCTTATCCTATTCATAGAACTTCAAAAAAAAATAAAAATAAAAATAAAATAAAATAAAAATCATTTTGCTCACTCTTTTAATCTCGAAATATTTTTTTGTATAGGAACAACATTCGAACGTTTGCCGCGAGGTTCGGAGCTAAAAATATTGTATACTTTGCCGTTGGGTTGTTGCTGGTAAATTATATTGGTGCTATAGCGGCTGCCATTCTCTTGCCTCAGGTATTTTTAATTATTCCTCTTCAAAGCTTACATATGTAGTTTTTTCCTTCTTTTTTTTTTTTTTTTTTTTTGGGGAAAATGTTTGCATAAATCTCCTAAATCTTGTATTCTATTATGGAAAACGTATGCAAAAAATTTCCCTTCTGTTTTTATGTATACTTTCTTTGTAATTTGTTGATTTTTTAAGATGAATTTTTTTTTCTTATTTTTCTAACTAAAAAGAAAAAAAAAAAAAGAAAATTATTGATAAATAACCAACTGAATGGGACAAAATAATAAACCTACCTACTAAAATGTTAATCAACTATACAAAAAAGTGACGTGGATTAAGAGATCTTTTAGGCATTTTTTTAATATAATTATTTCAAAGTCTCTCTCTCTCTATTAAGAAGTAATAATAAAAAAGTTCTTTTCTTTTTCCCACATAGGCGTTCAAACGTTCTGTAATGTTGCCTGTTCACATATTCCCAGCCTTGATGTTACTTTTTCAGGTTTGTCCGACTTAAATTCTCTACTAAAAATAATAAATAAAAAGTAAAACTGTAAAAGTAAAAAAATTAACTCCTTCTTTTTTTTTTTTTTTTTTTTTTTTGGGGTGCTTTCAGGCTAGGAAGTTGGACAAAGCAAATTATGGCAAGGAACAGAGCGCAAATTTCTTTCAATTCCTTTGGCTACTTCTTTTGTGTGAATTTGTCTCATTTCCTTTCATGTAATTATGAGTTAGTGCAAATTAATCGCTTTTCATTTACACAATAGTGGAGAGGGAGGAACAAAATGAGTTGTTTGTGATGTTATCGTCACATTATTAATTTTGCTTCCTTTCACTTCTTGAAGGCACTCACAATAAATTAATTTAGTTGTATCTGTTCTATTATAAGAGTGTAACAAAACATACATCTGTATTCTTAATTTTTATTTCTGTTTATGCCCTACTTATTTTTTTTAGTGTTTGCTCATTCGAATTTCGGTATTTTCCAATTATCGATGGGAAAACTGTGGGAACAATCTCACAAATAGACATAAATGTTTACGCTTTTTCCCCTATTAATTAAATTTTTGACCCTCTATGTTAATTTGGCTAGAGGTCAAAAAACTAAAACATTTATAGTTGGGATAATTAGAATCCACAAATATCCTTTTTAAGGAGCAATCCTATAAATCATCCATAAAAATCATAACAATGAAATCCTAGTAACCAATTGGATTATGGATTTAACCATATTCTATGTACTTTGATCCTTGAACACTCCTAACTGAAAGACTAAAGAATGAAATCCTAGAGGGTCAAGAATAGAAGATCCAAAGACTCTAAAAAAAAAAAAAAAACCCCAACTAAAGCCTAAACTGCTTCCTTTCTCTCGTCTCTTCTTCCTCTCTCCTTTCTTTGCGAGGAGCTCGTTTTCGCTTCGTCCTTGTTGAGTTGGCATCAGAGATTGGAGATCTATGAGTTCAGTGAAGTCTAGCGTTTGAAATCTCGACTTCGTTGCCAGTGAGTTGGTATAAGAGATCTCGACTAGCGCAGCCTCGCAAGCATATCGCGATCCATGGCCTCGTGAGTATATCACGATCGGAAGACTCGCTATCTCCTGCTGCTTGCAAGCAAATTGGGACCCGTGCCCCTCCTTCTTCGTTGCCACAAGTCTCTTTCTTCGCTTCAATGTGGTGGCTTGATGTTACCGGACCATCTCCAGCGTACTTATGATATTTGGCCTTATTTTGTGAATTTTTGGTTTTTATTTTTATTTTTTTACAAATTCTTGGCATTTGAACATGATTACTGTAAACTTGATAGATTACAGTATTTAATCTGGTGGATATCAGAATAATCTGGTGAAATATGGAAAACAACCGGTGGAGTACCAAAAATAATTAAGTAGATTACAAAACATAATCTGTTTAATATCAAAAGTAATCTACTAGATAACTCTTCGATGTTCGGAGTGGAGACGGCCAACAATTTTATCTTGGGAATAAAAAGTAATATGATAGATAACCAAAAATAATTCTACCACAATACTCTCCGACGACTGTGGACTGGCACTAGTTATTGGTGAGACCATATCAATTACCAAAAGCAGTCGGTAAATTATCAAAAATATTCTACCTGAATACTCTCTAACAACCATACTCTTTGGCAACTAGAGAACGGCGCCAACGACTAGATGAAAGAAGCTACTAGATGAATAGCCCCAAGTTGAGTCAGCCACCGTCGCTCGACTACGTCTTGACCCCTATTCCTCCTACCTTCTACCAAAAAATGAGATTCTTCAAAAGAGTACCTTTTTATTTTTTTATTTTTGGTTGGGAGAGAAGAACAATAATGTAGATGTAGTGCTCAGCACTTCAGCTATAGAACGGGCAGATGAGGAAGTGGCCGCAAGATATATCTATTGATGTGGATGGACCAGAGAATATTGAACAGATGGAGTGAGTTTTTATCACGAAGAGATACCTGTGTTGGTTTGGGAGACGATCAATTTACCGTAGGGAATTGCCCTTCCAATTCAAAAAGAAAAAAAAATTCCTAAAAGTTTGAATTGAATTATCAAATTAGAGTATTTGTTTTCAAATATTCTTTTCTTAGCAATAATATATATATCTGTACTTCTATATCCTATCCTGTATATATAAAGAGTAGATAAAAAATTACTGTTGTTTTTTGGTAGTAAAAAACACACCGTTTTTTAGTGTTGTTTTTGTTTTCTTCAACTATGCAATCTGACCATACCATATCTCCTTTCTCGGCCCTCCTCTTTTCCAGTTACCTTTCCCTTTCCTTTCTCTCTGAAACTTGCATTTTCCATCTCCAATCTTTCGGTGCTTTCCCCTTCCTTTTCCTCTTTTTGTTTCTCTCCAATCTCTATAGTCTATCATCATCTCTGAGAGATTTATCATTAAGACTTGCTTGCAGGGGACATCGTTTGTTGATTTTGGGGAAGTCGAAGCTCCTCCCAACGAGAATTTGGTAGATTCTTGATTCTGGTAAGACTTGTCTCTCTCTCTTCCTCTTGCCGTCGCTGGTGACTCCCGGCCGGCTGTGGGTTCTCGGCAACCAAGTAATTTTTTTGGTCATGTTTTCTGAATTGTTTTTTGGGTCTAAACAAAACCCACAAAATCGCTTTAGATTTGGGGAGAAATCATTACTTGTGAGAGTGTCTAGTGAGAGAAACTGATGAGAGAAGAAGAGTAAACACGTCGAAAGGTTTATATATAAGGTTTGCTTTAAACTTTTTTTCTCAACAAGTTTAATTTTTCAGTTGCCGTGTGACAATCTAATGAACCACTAAATATGTTTTATATATGTGCGTGTATGTATATATAAATCACCTTTAATTGTTGTAGAGAAACACGAGATGAACAAAGAGCTTTCGTTATATCAAGTCTTATATACACAATATCAGACAGACCCACATGGAGTTTTTAGAGAAAAATATTGTGTGTTTATATATATAAAATGGAAAAATAATTAGGTCATAAATTGATTTTACATACTGCAATTTGGTAAATGTGAGCTAAGCTTCTGCAATGTGCAGTGCTTAAATATGTCTGGTTAATTTCAGAAAAAGAAAAGAATCATGTCACTGAATTCTGCTGCCAAATATATAAATATATTGTATATATGGATATATTTACACACACACACGGAAAGATTAAATGCTTTACTGGGTGATCATGATAGGGTTGTTTTGGTGGAGGAGTACTAATATTATGGGGGACCTCTAACTATACGTAGGTACAAGTACATCAGCAATAATATTATCTTGTTCGTTCAAAAAGGAAAATACGGTGTTATAGATGGTGATTTGGGACACAAGTCTTATCTGAAAGTTGGAAATCCACCACATTTGATTTTCCTCACTTTAGAAAGTTTCGTTTAAACAACAAAACAAGTAGTTTTTTATTTATTTATTTTTATTTTATTTTTATTTTTGTGAGCTAATGATGTCTTCAGGTTTCAAAACAATGTTAATAAAATTCTTTCATTTTGGAATTTCATTTTTGCTTTTATGTCATTTTGCCATTATTTTCGGAAATATTCATGTTAAATTTGTGTTTGGATTGAGTTTTCTTGCTTAGAAATTTCCTACTTTTATCTACTTTTGAAATGATCCTCCGTCCTAATATTGTTTTAGGAGCTCATTATGCAGGAAATAGACATATTCAATATTGCTTAGGATAACGCCTACTATATGATGCCCTAGAAATTCATAAGCATAATTCATGAATTATTATTATGATTTCTTCATTAATATGCTTTTAATGAATTATTTTGATAAATATCAAATTTCAAGATCGACTGATAATATATGTATCATCGGTGTGATGATGTCGATGATTTAACAATGTTAAGTTTCTCTATTTAAATGAGAAATTCAAAATACATAAAATATGAGATGAACGACATAAAAATTTATACGAAAAATTAATTATGTCGTATTAGAGGGATAATGATAATTTTTTAGGAAGGACCCCGATTTTTATTAGTAGGTCAATTTAAGGATCTTAGTATTTATTTTGATTATATCAATAGTCAAGCTTTGAGACTATGATTGGAAATTAATGTGTCACATGGATAGAAGATGAATTATTAGTATTTACTCTTAGAAAATCCAAAGGTGGAAAATTGATCAAAAATTGTGCTTGATTTGAAATCAATGGTGTAGATTTTATGTTAAGGGATCCTAGGCAAATCAATGGCCAAGCTTTGAATGATAAGTGACCAATGAGAGCTTAAGGTGAGGATAGGTGTGATGAAAAATCTAATGGATGAGAATAAGGATGACAACTTTGGATCAATGGTGAAAATTGAAAGAAAGAAAAACAAAAAAAAAAAAAAAAAAAAAAGGGGGAAACAAAGAGGATCCGGATTGTTGGTTCAAGAAACAAGAAGGAAATGTGAGCAAATGAGAAAAATAGAAAGTGGTGCATGCATGCAACCACATGTAAGAGAAGGCATGGTCTATTTTGGCAAGTTGACCTAAGGAAGAGGCAAGTGAAAGTGACCTTTCATCTCAACTTTATTGAACCAAATTTCACCCAAAAACCCTCCCAAAGTGCCGGCCATTCAAGGGCTGATTCAGCCAAATATTTTTCAAATTTCCTCCCTCAAAAGACAGCTCTCTCAAGGCCAAAGTTGGCTAAGTACAAACCCCTAACACCCCATTTTCTTTCTCACACAAGTTAAGCTCTCAAACCCTAACTCTCTAACCACCACCAAGCTCTAAACAAAACCAAGAACCACCAACACTACTCTCCATCTCCAACACTCCTCAAGCACCCTCCTCCATCCATTTTCAAGCCCTAAGGAACCCCGTCACCAAGATCGAAGAAGTGTGAGATGGAGTTAGAGGACGTTTTACTAGAGGTAACCTAGTGGTATTCTTCATGTTTTAGTCATTTTTGGAGAACTAAAAACATGATGTCTAGTTATGATCTTAATATTAGACTTTTCTTACCTAGGAAAAAGTCTTGAGAAGAACTTGGAAGGTTCGAGATCTTAAAGGATCCCCGGAGCATTTTGGTAAGATTTATGAACTTTGTTGAAGTTCGTAGTTGTTGTGGTCATATAGTATGCATTATAAACTTTAGTATGAAAAATAAACTATATATTAAGATTCTACAAGGATAAGCTTCATTTTAGGCTTTGGAATCACTTGATTTGCTTTTATATGTCAAAAGTTATGTGCCTTTGAAGTTGTGACACAAAAATAAAGAGAAAATGAACCTCCGAGACACAGCATAGCCATGGGTTTATTGTACACCGAACCCTTTAGACTCAAAATTTTGGAATATAAGTTAAAAAACTGCAAACTAGATTCTTTTAGCTTTCCAACAAGGTATCATACGCCTTGAACGGATAAATGTGCAATTTTTGACAAATTTTACAAGTTTGGGCTACGAACCGAAAATCCTTACTGGAACCCTGTATTAGCCACGGGTTTTGTAGACTTTGAGTTAGTAAACCATAACTTTTTACAAAACTGTTTTTATCATACAAAATAGACATTATAAGCTTTCCAATGACATAACTTTTGTCTTATTTGGACTCATAAGTAAATTGTTATGATTTTTCTAATCTTACCTATGAATCTGGATTTGTGGTTCAAATGTGAAACCAACAGTAACAAAACCTAAGTTGATGGTATGAATCAGTCAAGTACTAAAGGAAATAACTTTACCACTGTAAAGTAGACATCTTAAGCTTCAAAATGAGATATCATGCATTTAAAACGGATATGTACATAAATTTTAATAAATCCTTTAATATTGTAGTGTAATCTGGTAATCTAAGATTTTACCATAAGACACTTAGAAAAACGTCCACATTAATGTTCGAAATGCTTGAAATCTTGGAAAACAAGTTATAAAGACAGAAACTATATGTTTCAAGCTTTTCAACAAGCCATCTAGTGTCCAAAACGGAATTATACTCAAATCTAAATAAATCTTACACGTTAAAATCCTATACCGATAAAACGATTAAGCATTAAAATGTGACATAAGGGTAAGTCATATCATATGAATATATCTAGTTATGAAATGAGTTGATTTTAAGTGTATGACCAAATAATGTGAAAAATCCTACTTTCATAGAATTAAATCACAAGTTTTAATGGGCTTCGATAAAGTACACTAGAAGATTACTAGACATATACCAAGAGACTACCTTAGCCCAACTAAATGAACATAACTAAGGGGTATGGACTAGCCCAATAATAAAAGAGAGGTATACCCTTAGGTAACTCCTTGTCACCTTGATTGATTTATTAATTAATTTCTTAATTAATTAATTAATTCATTCATTTTAATAAAAGAATTAATTAATTTATTGATTATTAATTAATTAATTAATTATAAGAGTTAATATATGATCATCAAGATTATTATGTTAAATATTTACATAATTATAATACATGATTAATTATAAATTAATTTATCATTAATTATTAATTATTGATATAATCATTAAAATAATTAGGGATGATTAACTAGAGATTAATTAAACATTAATTATTAGATTAATCAAATTATTAATTATTAATATTAGAATTAATAATTAATAATTATTTTTTTAGAAAGAATATTTAAGTAATATAATTAAATTATTAATAAGATAATTATTAATAAGTCAATTAAAATTATATAATTTAATTATAATTACTCAATTAAATAGAGTAATAATTAACTATTACTTAATTAATTAGTTAATCAATTAATTAATCAATTGATTAATTAATTAATCAAAATAATTAACTAAATTAAATTAATTAAATAATAATAAATAGAAATTTATTTTTACACTTAATAATCAATAAGAATTAATTTTTAAGGTTAATTATGATATAAGTAAATTAAGTTCATTATATGTTTAAAATAAATGAGTAAATGAATAAAGTAATATAATCATGATTCTAACTAATAACAAGATATTGTTAAATCATGACAATTTCTCAAATCTGCATAGTAGGAGATACAACTCTGAAAGCTTAAGCACATAAGACAAGTAAGTACAAACCTCACCTACAGCATGAAACAAAATATTTTCTTTGTTGATGCTCTACGTTTGCTATGATTTGATTTGGTGATGTGATAAGTATATAAATTATACGTGTTGCATTTATTAAGTATTTGATGTGCATAAATTCTCTTGCACTGATTTGATTGACATGCCTCACAAATATGTATGCTGTAATGATAGATGCATAGTGACATGTAAGTCTACGTATTGTCACAAATAATAAGAATGAGGCTAATGAAATATAGGATTAAGTGTCGTACCAACCTCCAATTAGTGAGAGGATATGATAAGAACGAAAGTTATAAGATATGACATTGGAGACTGTTAGAGGGTTGCTCCCCTAACTCCCCATTGGTTGCGCGCATATGGGTACGACATAGGGGCCCTTAAGTAGACAAGATATGTATATAATGAAGCATAATTAAACACACATGATCACATGCATTTCGAACATTCTTGATATTAAGTGTGATGTGATATGACTTTATGAAAATGTTTTGTGAGATATTGTTTGTACTTGCTGAGCGAAAGCTCATATGTGTGTGTTCGTGCTGTAGGTAACGCGGGTAAGCAGCCCGCTACTTAGATATTTCATGGATGGGCGGAGCTGTACGGAGGCGATGAAGGGAGGGAGTGGGATACCACCACGAAATTAATTTCTGCATTTAGACTTCGTAATTTATTTTGTAACGACTATAAATATAGTTATGTTCCAATGTTTTGGTATTACTAAATTAGTATGAGTACTTTATGAGAAAAAAACTTTAGACTCTTTCGTTTTAATCAACATGAAGTTAATTAAAGCTTTTAAATATTATTTAAATACGAATTTAAATAGGATAATTATCCACTAGAGGTTTTTAATTTTCTAAATTAAAATTTTTTAGTAATTTTAACTTTTGTAGTATGAATATGATTAAAAAAAAATTATGTATTTTTTTAGAACCGAACATAAATAAGTGTTATGACTAAATTAGATAAGAATAAGTACGTTAGTTAACGGTCTGAAAAGTCGGGTCGTTACATACTATAACTTGCCATGTGAGAACTCAGGTTTAGGAATGTATTAGCATTTCATCTATACTTATTTTTGCTATAAAACTTTGAACAAGTAGGTATAAATGTTGCCACTAGCATATTGTTCTACAACTAAAAATGTTTATAAAAATTAACTATTTTGCTTTTCTTTAACTTTGTTTGCACATGCATGTATGTGTATGTGACTCTATATATAATTTAAAATGTGTGTAAAATATTTATATTGACTCTTTTTTTATTTATTTACCTTTTCCTTCATTATTATATTTTCAAAATGTTTTCAGTTTTCTTTTTCCAATCATTTTTTTTTTCTTATTGTATTGTTTTTTTTTTTTTTTTTGTATAGTGTCATTGAAGATATATGATGGATGAGACCTTCATAGCAACTGATGTTCTGGGGCCAACTAGAGTAAATCAAGGTAGTAAAGATTTAACAAATAAACTTTGTAGAGATTTGAGGGAGGAAAATAGAGAATTTCGAAACCAACGTTGAAGGGAGTTGTATGCAAAGAAAAGAGTGAATGAAAGTAATCGAATTCAAAGAAAAAGCAATGCAAAATGTTTACAAATTACGCTAGAAGGTGTACTTATACATGAAGCTCTTGGAAATGAAGAAGGTATATATATGTGCTTTGATTATTTTTTTCCCAAAAAAACAATAAGATAACCTTTTTCTATACTATAAAATTGACAAACGAAAATTTAGTCTTTCATTTTCAATAATATGTATACTAAGTATTCATTTTTTCCTTACTGTAAATAAAAGTGTGATTTTCTGCAAGTTGCAAATCAACAAAATGTCATAGGAAGTGGATCAAATACTTCTGAAGCACATGATGAGAATGAATATGAGGTCACTAATAAAAAAGGTAAGAAGTTATCAATACTAGCAGAACAATTTTTACATTTAACTTGTTATTTTTGGTTGTTCTTTAATTGCTATTGTAAAGTTTTAGTAGGGTTAAATAATCAAAATTATGACTTAGAATTCTTTAGTAGTGATCTAAAACTTACAGGGACAATCATTTTAAAGACAAACTTGACAAAGTGTAACCGACACAGTACAACATTCGACTTGAAAAATATAACAATAGATGCTTATATTTTACTATTGCCAACAATATGTACTTATTGTGGAGCAAATAAATTTTCAAATGAAACTAATGCCTTTTGTTGTGGAAATGGGGAAATTAGATTAAAAATAAATGAGCCACCTGAGGCATTGTATGAGCTGTTTACGTCAAAACCAACTGAATCATTAGAATTCAAAACATACATTTGAACTTACAATTTGAATTTTGCTTTTACATCTTTTGGTGTCAAATATAACAAAGATTTATGCAAAATAAACAAAGGTGTATACACCTTTTTAGGATTCAAGGACAAGTTTATCATTACATAAATGAGTTGCTTCCATTGGATAGTTGTTCTTCTTACTTGCAATTGTATTTTTATGATAATGAACATGAATTAGAGAATCGTTTAAAAGTTTCAAGCAATTAGCTCCATCAATCCTCCGAAAGATCATTGATATACTCAAAATTAATCCTTATTCTTAGTTTTTTCGAAGTTTAAGTGTTGTTACTAACTTAGCCAACCATAATATTCGAATAAAATGTGACTCTGGACTTGATCAAAGAGTCTATAATGCACCTTCATCATCCCAAATTGTTGCAATTTGGGTATAGGACGACCCTTCTGCAAATTATAGGACTTGTGATATAATTGTATATTGTCATTCTGGTGATGCGCATCGAATCCAATATTATTTTGGTGCTATGATCCTCTTCAATACCCACTACTATTTCCACATGGTGATAGTGGCTGGCATGAGGGTATCGAAAGAGTAAACAAACAAAAATATCAATCTTCTTTAGAAAAAGAAGATTTAATTGACGCAAATCAAGTTAGCTCTGTCACACAGTTAATAGAGAGCGAGACACAAGGTAAATAACTAAATCTTTATTTAATTAGTTGTTTATATTAGCTTTATATGTCTTTAGTTTTTAATATATATATATATATATATATATTCTGTTTTCGGTTTCACAAAAGAAGAGGAAAAGACAACAAGTCTCTTGCCGTCAATATTATTGCTATAAATTACAAATAAGATCTTCACATAAATCTATTTTGTTACATTCTAGCCGACTCTTACAACAATATGTAGTTGATATGTATGTAAAACTTGAGACTTCTAGGTTAGATTACTTTCGTAATAAAAAAGCAGAGATTTGTGCTGAACTTTACCAAGGGATAATTGATAGCATTGAAATGGGTGAAAATAGAGGTCACAAAATAGGTTGAAGAATTATTTTACCCTCATCTTTTATGGTGGTCCTAGGGATATGCAAAAAAGATATATGGATGCTATGGCATTAGATCAAAGATTTGGGAAACCAGACATATTTTTTACAATAACTTGCAATCCAAATTGGCTTGAAATAAAACAAGAACTAGGAAACAATGATGAGGTTCAAAATAGACCTGACTTAGTTGCTCGAATATTCAGAGCCAAATTAGAGGAGCTGAAAATTGATTTATTTAAAAAAACAAATATTTAGTCCTGTTACTGCATATATATATGTGATATAATTTGAAAAAAGAGGACTTTCACATGCTCACTTCCTAATAATTTTGAAATCAAGCTCAAAAATCATTTCTCCAGAATATTTTGATAAGATTGTCTATGCTGAAATTCCCAATGAGAATATGTATCCACATCTTTACTCTATTGTTCTAAAACACAAGATGCATGGTCCTTGTGGTATTTTAAATCCTAAAAATGTTTGCATGGAAAAAATAGGAAAGTGTAGAAGTTATTATTCGAAAGCTTATGCTTCAGAAACATCTTTTGGTGAAAATTCTTACTCTAAATGTAGACACCATGATGATAATAAAAAGGTTAAGGTTAGAGGCCAATATTTAGATAATAGATGGGTCATGCCATTTAATCCTTATTTGATTGCCATATTAATGTAGAAATTTGTTCAACTATTAAGGCTGTTAAATACCTGTATAAATATGTTTACAAAGGACATGATCAAATTAGTTTTTTTGTCAATCCTAATGATGAAATATCTGATTTTGATGAGATTCAAAAGTTTCAGTCTGCTAGGTGGATCTCTCCTCCCAAAGCAATGTCGAGAATATATGACTTTATTCTGTGTGAAATTTATCCTTCAGTTATCTTATTACAATTGCATCTTGAAAATAATCAGTACATTACGTATAAAAAATCAGATGACCTCACAAAAGTAATTACAAGGGATGATACATGTAAAACAATGTTAATTAAATATTTTGAAACGAATGTAAGGAACAAAAGGCTAGAACATTATTACGCAAAGAATTTCCAGAACATTTTGTGTGAGATAAAAAGCACAAACTTTGGACTCCTAGAAAGAAAGGTAATGTGATTGGTCGAATTGTAACAACGAATCCTACAGAAGGTGAGAGGTATTATTTAAGATTGTTACTAAACCATATCAAGGGAGCTACATCATTTGAAAACTTAAAGGTTGTCAATGGTATTTCAACTTCTTCTTTTCTTGAAGTTGCATTGTTGCATGGATTATTAAATGGAAATAATAACTCTCGATTATGCTTAGAAGAAGCTTCTTTGTACCAAATGCCATGTTCATTACGTCGCTTATTTGCCACAATACTTGCATTTTGTTGTCCTGATGAACCAAAGAGCTTATGGAACCAATTTAGAGAGTTTCTATGTCAAGATTACACAAGGGATGGTATGGCTTTGTAAGAGGCAGAGCTTAAAACATTACAATTCATAAAATTCTGTTTTGGAACCAATAGGTAAGAAGGTCAATGACTATGGAATTGTGGATTATGATGTCAATCTAAGAGATGATGAAAAGTTAGCTAAAATAATGGATGAAGAATTAGGAATAGTTGTTTCTGACTTATATATCATCTGTAAATTGTCTGAACAAAGAACAAAAGATTGCATATGATATGATTTTAGAAAAAGTCTTCGCTGAAAAAGGAGGAATGTTTTTTATTGATGGTCTTGGTGGAACAGGAAAAACTTACTTATATCGTGCATTGCTTGCTGCTATTAGATCAAATAAATCAATTGCTCTTGCAATAGCTTTATCAGGGGTTGTTGCCGGTATATTACCAGGCGGGCGAACTGCACATTCAAGATTTAAAATCCCTCTTGAAATGAATGAAAACACCATTTGCTCTATTAGCAAGCAATCAGCTTTGGCTAATCTTTTTCAGGTCACAAAATTAATCATATGGGATGAAGCCCCAGTGGTGAGTCGACAAGTCGTGGAAGCTTTTAGACAAAATGTTGCAAGATGTTAATGAATCTAATTTATTATTTGGTGGAAAAGTAGTTGTTTTGGGCGGAGATTTTTGTCAGGTTTTACCTGTTCTTCAAAGAGGAACAAAGGAAGAAATCATTGGAGCAAGCTTAGTAAATTCTTATATATGGCCATCATTTGTCAAAATCAAATTAGTTCAAAATATGAGATCCATCATAGATCCATCATTCTCAGATTATTTGCTTCAAATCGGTAATGGAATGGAATAACTCCACTCTTGTGATATGATTAACCTTTTACCCCATATAATAGTACCTTTTGAGAATGTATTTTGTCATTGAATAATTTGATTGATATTGTATTTCCAAATTTACATGATTTTGCAAATAAATTAGATTTTATAATTTACCATGTCATATGAATCCTGAAAAATGACTACGTTCATAAAATAAATAATATATGAATTGAACGTTTTTCAGGTATCACTTTCAGATATTTTAGTTTTGATAAAGTCCTTGATAAAACTGAACAAAGTATGCAAGAAGATTTCTTGAATATTTTGACAGCAAATGATATTCCACCTCATGAACTGATAATAAAAGAAAATTGTCCCATTATGTTGTTAAGAAACATTAATCCTTCTGAGGGGTGTAATGGAACCAGGTTAATTTGTCGAAGGTTTGAACGTAATGTTATTGATGCTGAAATTGCCGTAGGCGAACATCGTGGAAAAAGAGTTTTCTTGCATAGGATACCCTTTGTGCCACTTGAAAATGATAAAAATCCATTCCCATTTAAGAGAACACAATTCCCAATTCGTCCATGTTTTGTAATGACAATAAATAAATCACAAGGACAAACTTTAGATTTTGTTGGATTATATGTTCCAGAACCTGTGTTCTCACATAGACAGCTATATGTTGCATAGTCTAGAGTAAAAACAAGCAAATCTATCAAGATTCTTGTGAAACCTACTTCTAATAATCAACTTCATGCTCAATGAACTAAAAATGTTGTTTACAATGAAGTTTTAACTTTGGCAAACTGTTCTAAAATTGTTGTTTGAGTACAAGAATATAGTAGTTGTTGATATAATGAAAAGGTATTATTTTTTATCGCTGCTTTTCGATTTATGCTTCTATCTTAAATGTCTGATTTTTAGATCAATTATAACTTTTTTAAAAGTTTTATTTTCTGCTTTCTTTTTTTGCAGAACTACATGCAAACAACAATGAGGTCATTCTCATCACTTTATGGTGAATTTCTTTTAAAAAATATGCATTTGTTTGTTAGTTTGGCAAATGTTTTTTCCCCCTCTGGGTTCTCTTTTGAAAAGCTAGATGCATAAATCGAAACCTTTATTAGCACCTTTAGGTTAATTTTCTTTACAAAAATCTACATTTGTAAGTTAATTAATCTAATTTTATCAATATTTACAAATACTGAATCTGAAAAAAGACAACTTGTCTAATCAACACAAACTGTAAGCGTCAAAGAGATAAAGGCATGAGCCTAAAATGAATGAGGAAAATATCATAATTAAAAAATTAATATATTTACTTTACGATTAAAAGTTAATCATATATAATGATGAAACACATAATAATTAACACGTGATACAAAAATACTTTAAGTCTAAAGTTGAAGAAGGAAATCAAGCCTTCATTTAAATAAATAAATAAATATATATATATATATATTCTTGCTTTATGCATCAAGTAAACATATGGCAGTTGAGAATACAATCTTGAGTTAAAACACATGTTGGCGTCCGCAAAAGAATATAAAACAAACTATCTCAACAAAAAAAAAAAAACAAAAACAAAAAAAAAAAACAAAAACAAAAAAACAAAAAATAATAAAGAAAACATGTCTTTACTGGCATATCATCATATGATAAAACCAGATAATTAATTTTTTTTAAATTATACTCTATCAGATATATTATAGAAGTAAACTTTCTTTTATAATATATATATACATATATATATATATAACATTACTATATATATTTTCGAGTTATAGTTTCCTTCCAAAAACATATTTAACTACAATTTTAACATTAACTAAAGTTCATATAATCTAAACGTGTTCAGTTATTGTTCAGTTCTTGACGAAGTATTCATATATAGAAGCTGTTTTATAATAGTTAGGTATTGTAGTATACAAAATTAAAATTTTATTATTAAGTGTAGAATTCAGATTCTATTTATAAAAATAACCATATATTCTTTTGAAGATAAAACTATAAATAGTTGATATATGAGAAATTAAAAGTACTGATTTTATTCAACCTAAAGTCTTGTAAATATAATGTTCATTTTTTTGTGCTTATTTTAAAACTTTTAAGATTTTTTAATTTTATTTGCACCTCCAATATTTATAATAGCCCCACATAATCATTACAGATTTTTATTACACTTTTATTCTATAATTTTTATTACCTTAAAACCCACTAACAATGCTCATACATCTACATACATATAAATGGAAATATATTTTTTTTATATAAAATAATTAAATAAACACACACATGTATGCAAAGTTATGGACTTTTAAAGTTTAAGTTTTTAAATTATAATTGGAACTGTGAATGGTAAAACTGAGTTGATTTTTCAGCAAAAGACAAAATTGAGTTGAGTTTTTTCAACTCCAATTAGTAAATCAAACATAGGCTAAGATAAGTAAATTCTATAAAATTTTCGAAGTCTTATTTAAATTTTAAGACTAGTTTTGAAGTTTTAATAGAAACTTTTCTTTGACAAGTCAGAAAATGTGGCTTGACTAAAAGCTCTTTAATTAAGTTACCCAAATATTTCTAAAAACCAAAGTTAGGCGTTAGAAGCCGAAACAACTTCCAAAGGGCAATGCTAAATAGCTAACTAAAGTCCAAACTGCAAGTCGGAGATAAGTCCATTTTGTGTTGATGAACTACATTGATCAAGTTACTATATGAGCAATAAATTAGGTATAGATGTACAATTTTGGGACAAAATTTTTTTTTTTAAATGACCGAATTTTTTTAGAACAATGACCCGTGATCACCAAAATGTTGATCAACTTAGTTATTGACCATCCATCAAGTGGATAAATCATAAATTTTTAATTAAAAAAGGTTATTAGTTTAAGAAAACATGGAACAGTTGTTAAAAAATGCTTTGAAAAGGTCATTTTTCCATGTATCCTCTATATAAAATCCTACTCTGAATAGTCAGATAAATTAATATATTAGTACTGATAACAGTATCAATAATCATATTCGAATTCCAAGATAACTTTCGTTTAGATTTTTTTATTATTTTTTTCTTTCTAGTTCCAAACAGCTCTAATCTTGTTATGAAACTTGACTTGCGGATGATTTCACAAAATTTCAAAGTGATAGCTGTTTAATAATTCGTGAAAGCAAATTATGAATATCTTTTATACCTAAATTTGATCTACCCAAAGACTTTTCTATTTCTCGTCAAATTTTGGGGAGCTTTATGGCAATTTTCTTAAGCTTCCTGGATAAGCCAACAGTTTGGAAAAAGTCCAATACTTTCGACATCAAAATTAAATTAAGTTGAAAATGTACGAAATTTTTTTTAAAAGGAAATTAGAAAGAAACAAATAAACCATTGAAAAATAAATAAATATAATTTACTAACCTTTGTCTCTTTAATATATATTATTTGTTTCTTTTTGTTTCATTAATATTATCTTGGAGCTTCCCTAAAAAAAAAAAAAAAAAGAAGAAAAAAATGTTGGAGCATCTTCAATCAATTAGTGATAGACTGTTGTACCAACACTGTCGGAGGAAATTAAGGAGTTTCCCCCTCAACTTAATTTTGTTTAATTTTTTTTTTTTTTTCATTTTCAGAATAACCTATAGTACTTTGGAATAAATTTTCAAATAGCACCCTAAAAGTAAAAATTTTATCATAATGACCTTTAATTATCCATTTTTACCGTTATTAGCCTCTCAAATAAAAAATTCTGATACCATCATTGAGTTCTAATATGATAAATTGAGGTGCTCTCCAATCTTTATTGTATTTGGTATAGCTTATATCAAGTTTAACATTTGATTTATATTGGTGTCTCAACTTTTCATCTAATTATTAAATTTTTTTCAGTTTTATTTTATTGAAATACTAAAAGTTTAGTTTTATAAGTTTCAAAACTTAATAATAAAGTCATTTAAAAAAATTAATAAAGACAAAACAAAAAAATGACATTAGATGTAGCATTGCATATTGAAGTATGAAATAACACAATGAATATTTTTTAACACTTTTTAGAAATAAATATAACATAAATATGGACATATATACGATCGACTAACAAACCTTGGGTTTTTTATAAACTAACAAACCTTTGCAACTTTTTTTTTCTTTGGAGGTGCATTTTATTTTGTTAGTAGATCAGTGCAACTGAAGGCGACAAATTTTCTTGGTATTACCGTGTTGAATATAATGGACGCGTTTAGCCCAAATTGGAGAATCCTACTTTCTGATAGTAATTGACATCAAACAGACATTCACACGGCCTAATGTCAAAAAGAAGGTTAGGCAAGTAGCTTTAGGCATGCATAACGCTTTAATATCTATACGTTAAGAATATTTTATTATTTAAATAAAAAAAAAAACAATTAGGAATAAATAAAGAATAAAGATGTCTTCCACACATGGAGGTTTTGAAAAAAAATTTAGATTCATGTATTCAACTATATTTTATGGTTGGCACAAAATTTTATACCTTTTTTTTTTTCTTCTAGAAATGTATATAATAGTTAAGCTATCTCTCCGTGGAGGGAATCTAATTATCTGACTAATTCTAAAGGATAAGTTCAATGTGGTTGGAAATTGATGCATTAAAGAATATGTGATGATTTTCGTTTGATTGCTTTGATTTCTTTTCCTTACCTAAAGTTGTCTACTTTTTTCTTTATTGATAAAGTTGATTGGTATTTTGCGTGAAGCGATTGAATTTTCTTTGAGTAATAACAATTTGATTGACAAGTAATATATATGTACAAAAACCTATATCATTAATTGGTCCACATTTAGATGTGGTAGATTGAATATCCATAAAGTTTAGAGAAGCCTACTTAATCCATCCATAAAGTTTAACTAGCGTTTGGTGTATGGGTTCAACTCAATTTGAATCATAATATTTTCTTTTACTTTTTCTGAAAAGTTAATTATAGTTTTACTATACACAAGTACAATTATAGCTTTATAATTCAAATTTTAAAAGTCCATAAATTTACATTTACAAGTTTAAATGGGATAATTTTTTTTAAATTACATAAAATTCGAGATTAACGAAACAAGCTCCACATTGATTTTTTTTTTCCAAACATATTTCTTGTTTTTACATTTTTTAAATCCACCAATTCAAAGTCTTATCAAATGTGCAACCCAATTCAACTCAAATCTAGCAAAAAAAAAAACTCAAATCCAACCCGTGCTTAGAAAAAAATTTCTCCGATGTTCTATTCTATGTAGTTGTTAGATCTTTAAACTGATAAAAAATAAAAAAAATAAAAAAAAAAACATTCTTTGAACTTTGAAAGTTAAATGTCTACCATTTTATAAAATTTTTATCGGACTATCTCACAGAAATATATCTCACCAACTCGACGGGTTGAACAATGGCATAGTTTGTTTTGGTTTACGCTCAATAGTTTACAACTGTACAATAGCCAATTAGCAACACATGAATAATAAAGTTGATCTGTCTGTATATTCATGTAACTGGTCTATTGCGTAAGTTTGTAAGTGCATGTTAAGTCACTTGAATTTTTATGGTGTGATTGGAGTGTATATGTGAGTGTGTATGCGTGTGTACATATAAAGATACATATATATATATAGATATGTTCACGAAAAGTCATGAGTTATAATGGTATCTTCGTACATATAAATATAATTACCCCATGTGAGAGTTTGACATTGTAATTGAATAAATTTTATTATAATAAGATAGTATTGGAGAATTATTTTATTATCTTTTTAAGTTGGTACAAAAGTGAGGCCCTTTTATTATTATCACCAAACCGATCGAGGCAGGGACGTAGCACCCACCTGAATTTTTTGTTATTTGCACTTTTAAGTGTTTTTTGTATTAACTTTACATATTAACCCCCTCCAAAAAATTTGTTTAAATGAAAGTTCCCCCCCTAAAAACATAAAAACGTCATTTTCCCCTGAAAAGTTGAAATAGAGAAGTTATATTATTGAACCAAATTCCAACTAACAAGATCATTTCCATTAAATACCATGCACTGTTTATTACATAAAGTCTATTTATTTTTCTTTCTCGTTCAAAAATAAATGATTACTTTATTTTGAGTAAATATTCTCATAATTCTTAGCCCTCCCTCGTCAAAATTCCTGACTTCATCATTGTCTATGAAATTATGATTTCGAAACAGTTAATTAAGAAGGACGAGTTTTCATTGGCATTTCTGATTTATTTGTTTATTTTTACCAGGCACGCCGCATAATCATACCAATTTCATTATTATTAGAAGACGAAAAATCATTTGTTCCAACCTTTTTCTTATTTTACCAGAAAAGAAAAGAAAGAAAAAGGACAAATTCTACATGCAACTAAAGCATATCATATCTTTCTTGGCCTAAAATGATTAACCATATAAACTAGAATCCGAAAGAAACATGTTTAACATCTTATTTAAGTTTAAATATGCGATCTTATGTTTGATTGTCTTTTCAATTAAATTTTAACATCTTAATATTTGAAGTGTTTTTATATCTAGTTCAGTAATTTTTATTTATATAATCATAAAATTAAACTAATATTGGAATATTATAAATAAATATCAGAAAGATAACTAATGACATAAGAAAATGGGATGAACTCTTTACTCTCATGTTTTCCCAAAATATAGTGCTCGTAACTGAACATTATTAACTATTAAACATGAATTACAATCATGTATAATACTGCTCATGATGAAATTGGGATAGAAAATGAGCCAATAAGTCAAAATTTTATTTATTTTGGCAAGCTTGTGGGTCATGCATCCCTGAATAACTTGCACAAAAATTTTGGAAGACCTAATTTCCAATACAAAGTATATTAACCATGCAAAGCTTGCCCTTTTGTCCTTTTTATTTTTATTTTTTCTTTGGTCCCTTTGATTAGCCCAAAAAAAATAAAAAATAAAAAATAAAAAAAACTCGCCCTTTTATGTTCAATTTTTTCCTGCCTTTAGTTAGTCTTTGGCGTAAGAAGCAATACCACCTAATCAACATCGACATGTCATGTCAAATTAAATTATGATATAAACTGAAAAACGCTCCATAGTTGTTAATTTGGCTAGTCTTTAACAATAAAAATACAAAAAATACAAAAAATAATAATAATAATAAATAAAGATGAAAATAAAGAGAGAATAAAAGACAAAGATTTAACGTGAACTAGAAAAAAAAAAAAAAAAAAAAAAAAAAAAAGAGAGAGAGAGAGAGAGAGAGAGGAAGCTTTACTTGTAAGAAATATTATGAATGAACTACATATACAGTAGAAATTACAATATTCCTAACATAATAAGTTAATCCTAAAAATCGAAGAACACAAGAGATTTTTGAATTTACAAATAAATACAACTAAATACAAAAGTCAACTTTACTTCATATGCCCTGCCAAGATAGAGCTCCTGTAGGAGATTTTAATCTTCCATCCTTTCGAAGATGAGTTCTTTTTTATAAATTCTTTCTGACGTTTATTTTTATTTTTATTTTTTGTTTTTCCATAGAAACAAAAACAAAGGAGTAGGGACGCAATTTATTGAAGGCTCAAGGCCTTTGTCGAGAGAGGGTACAGAGGCGCATGAACATCAATTATCAATAGAAGGTACAAGAGCATAGGGATAAAAATCATCAAGAGATGGTGCAAGGATGCAGGAATAACAATCATCAGTCGAGAGAGGGTGGAGGGTCTCAAGGACGAAAATCATTTAGAGAGGGCACAATGGTGCAAAGACCGCAAGAGCACATAGATTGTAAGAGCACGTGGACCAAAAAAGAGCATGGAGGGTGCTCGTTTGAATATAAGGGAGAAAACAGAGGCGTCGGCTGAGGGCTCACTACTACAATCTTTGTTGTTAGCAAAGACATTATTAGTGACGACATTTTTCATTGCTAATTTGGCATTGCTAATATTCGGAGTCATTTCTAAAACCCGCTGTCATCGCAACAAATAATTGCGACAGCATGTCGTCGCTTAAAACCGGTTATTTGCGACGACAAGCCTTCGCATAAATAAAAAATAAAACTTTTACTATTTGTGACGACAATATCATAGCAAATAATAATTTTGGTGCCACATCATTACTAGTAGGAACAAAATGGCGGCTAAAAATAGCTATCTGCGACGACGTCATCATCGCAAATAAATGAGTGTTTGACAGCTGGCATCATTTATCGATTAATTTCATATGAAAGTATTAGTGACGACATCGTTGTTGCAAATACGAGTACTTTAATTTTTTATGTAAAAAAGGCGGTCAAATTGGTGATTCCCGAAATATTATTTACAATGACATTTCTATAAAGTTAAGGTTTCGGGAATGTTCCCCAAAATAAAGGTGGGTTTAAAAAAATTTGGGAAATTTTGAAAGTATTTGTTGATGAGGACATCAAGGCTCGAAGGAATTATCACGAACCAATTCAAGTTCCAGTTGGTCCGGTGACGAAAGCTCGAGCTAAAAGATTTAAAGAAGAGTTGAATAGCTTAGTCCGGAGAGTTCTACAATAAGAAGAGAGTATGTTCACTACTGATCGTGAACAAATACTGATTTTACTCATCAAAGTTGATCCGGAAGAGAGTCAAGGCTGACGTGGACATTTTCCTAACAAAGAATCAAATCAAGATTACGTTTTCAAGTTTTAAAATGTTCAAGATTCAAATTAAGATTTGATTTCTTTGTAATCCTATTTTAGTTTTAAGTTTTAGTTTAAAATTTGAATTTAAATCCGAATTTAATTAAAAAAATTTTTTTGTTTAGATAAATCTGATTCCTAGGTTTTTAGGCATGTTTATCCTTAAGAGTAGATTAGGAATTTAACAAGTGTAATTCGGCTATATAAAGCTGACTTTTCAAGTTATGAAATCAGAGTTTTTGATGTTTATTTATATTGTGAGTTATTCTCCTTGAGATTTTGAAGAAACTTATTCGAACTTATCAAGGATTCCTTGTGGTGTTCAAATCGACTTATCAAATGGACTTCCATAACCGTTTGTGGTGTCTTCACCATACCAAGGTTCTTGCTTTGCTAAGCAACGGGTCGCGGTTTCCATCAACCTTGAAAGATCTTGGGTTGTTGTTTCCAGATTTGGTATCGAGTTTAATCACATTATTGGCATTGTTCGTATTAGTTGGTATCAGAGCCTAGGTTTATCCGGTTTATCTATCATTTTTTTGTTTTTTTTTCTTTTTTAATTTCATCCTAAGCAAAAAAAAAAAAAAAAAAAAAAAAAAATTGCTGCACTAAAAATTTGATTTTTTTTTCTCTCCTTAAATCCTTGATATTATTGTTTGATTCAGAGTTGAAGTACTTGCTATTGAGGTCTACTAGGATTTCAAAAAAAAAAAAAAAAAAAAGACCTAATCTGATTCCCACTAGGTTTACAAAGCCTAGAAATGTGAATTAGGGTCCTAGTGTTTCTAAATCCGATTCTCTTGCTTCTTGTTCCTTCTACTCATTCTTGTGAAAATCAAAGAAAAGAATCCGGAAAAAAAAATCAAGAGAATCCAAAAAAAAAAAAAAAAATCCCTATTAGAACTAATTTTTTTTTTTTTAAATCTTGTTTCTTACCCTAGACCTTTTTTTTGCCAAAACCCCACGTTTGGGTGTAAAAAAAAATATCATCAGAATCCATGACAATTTTGATATGTTTGGTTTGCTTCTCGTCTTGATTTGCTGCTTGAATCCTTGTCATTCTTGTTTGATTAGTTTTGAAAGAACTAAAAGAAGAATACGAGTGGAAAAAAAGGCAGAGTGTGTGAGTCTATTAGAGGGCAGAAGCCAAATTAGATTGAGTGAAACACGAGTGGATTTGAGTGAATTATTTTTTGAGTGAAACATGTGAGGGAGTATGGTGAGGACCTTTTTTTTTCATATTATTCTAACCTTGTTTGCAGATTTCAATCATGTCGCAAAATCAAGAGAAAAACACAAACAAAGGGATTCCACCACTTGTGGATCCAAAAATGCAAATACAAACATTAATGGGGGAGATGAGACGGATAATGAGGGTGGAGTTAGAACATGTATATAAGAGGTTAGATAGGGTAGAAGAGGGAACACAATGGGGACAGCCACCATTTGCTCTGAACGCCCCAAGGAGGATTAGGTTGCATCAAAGGGAAGTTGAGGATGTTAGTGAATTTGAAGGGGACGATTTAGAGGAGGAGTTTGATAGGATGTCAGTGGGTAGCCATAGGAGATATGGCCGGAATTGAGAAGCTAGGAACCCAGTGGATAACAACTTGGGAAGTATCAAGATGAAAATTCCTGCGTTTCGAGGAAAAAGTGATCCCTAAGCCTACCTCGAGTGGGAAAAGAAGATGGAGTTGGTTTTCGATTGTCACAACTACTCCAAATTAAAGAAGGTAAAACTTGCTGCAATTGAATTTACTGATTATGCTATTGTGTGGTGGGACTAGTTGTGCATCAATAGGAGGCGGAACAGAGAACGTCTTATCGAAACTTGGGATGAGATTAAGAGAGTGATGAGACGACGATTTGTACCAAGTAACTACTATCGAGATCTATACCTCAAGCTACAAGGTCTCCATCAAGGTAACTGGAGCGTCGATGAGTATTATAAAGAGATGGAGATGGCTATGATTAGAGCCAACGTGGAGGAGGATCTGGAGGCAACAATGGCTAGATTTTTGAACAGTTTAAACCAAGAGATTGCTAACACAATCGAGATACACCATTATGTGGAATTGGAGGATTTGGTGCATATGGCAATCAAGGTTGAGAGGCAACTCAAGAGAGGTGGTGCACGGCCAAGACCATTCCCACAAAGTTCGAGCGCAGTACCTTGGAGGTCGAACTACCCAAAGAAAGAAGAAAACCCATCCACCTTCAAGGCCAAACCCGAGCCCAAACCAACCACCACTACCACGGCCTCTCAAGGTAAATCAACCCCTACTTCGACTCGTTCTAGTGAGATTAAATGTTTCAAATGTCAGGGGAGAGGGCAAATAGCTAGCCAATGTCCAAACAAGCCAGTTATGGTGATCCGGGAAAGTGGTGAAATTGAATCCGAGGATAAAGTTGATCTAGATGATATGCCACCATTGGAGGACGCCCCCATAGGAGATGAGGAGTTCGGGCCAGATCATGGTGAGATGCTTGAACTAGTCGCACGACGAGCCTTAAGCTTGCATGCTAGAGAAGAGGAAGAAGAAGTATAGCGGGAGAAAATCTTTCACACTCTTTGCCACGTGAAAGACAAGGTATGTATTGTTATTATCGATGGCGGTAGTTGCACTAATGTTGCTAGTACTTCCATGGTTGAAAAGCTAGGGCTCACAACACTTAAGCACCCTCATCCATATAAGCTACAATGGTTGAACGATAGTGGTGAAGTGAGGGTTACGAAGCAGGTTGTTACCGTTTCAGATCGATAAATATGAGGATGAGGTATTGTGCGATGTGGTACCAATGCAAGCCAGACATCTTCTCTTAGGAAAATCGTGGCAATTTGATCGACGAGTGCATCATGATGGCTTCACCAACAAGTACTCATTCATACACAATCAACGGACAATCACTCTAGCTCTGATGACACCAAAACAAGTCTATGAGGATCAAGTGAGGTTGCAAAAATTGAGTGATAAAAGAACTTGAGTGAGCAAAAGAATGAGAGTGAAAAGAGGAGTGAGTCCGAGCATAGTGAGAGTGAGGGAAAAGAAAGATACACAGCCAAAGAAAGAAAACAAAGAAATTTCTATGTAAAAACAAGTGAGGTTAAGCAAGCGTTGATTTCAAAACAGCTGATGATTATACTCATATACAAGGAGGTTCTTTTAAACACTAACCAACTTGACTCTTTGTTGCCTAGTGTTGTCGTTTCTCTCTTGCAGGAGTTTGAGGATGTGTTTCCTGAGGAGGTACCACATGGTTTACCACCTATCCGAGGGATTGAACATCAAATCGATTTTGTATCCGGTGCATCAATTTCAAACCGACCAGCATATAGGAACAACCCGGAGGAGACTAAGGAGCTTCAGCGGCAAGTCAAAGAATTGTTGGAGAAAGGATACGTGCGAGAAAGCATGAGTCCTTGTGCAGTTCCGGTAATTCTAGTGCCTAAGAAGGATAGGACATGGAGGATGTGTGTTGATTGTAGAGCCATCAACAACATAACGGTAAAGTATCGACACCCTATCCCTCGCTTATGATATGTTAGATGAGCTGCATGGTTCTTATGTGTTTTCTAAGATCGATCTTAAAAGTGGGTATCATCAAATACGAATGAAAGAAGGAGACGAATGGAAGACAGCATTTTAAACTAAATATTGATTATATGAGTGGTTAGTCATGCCGTTTGGTTTAACTAATGCACCTAGTACTTTCATGCGCCTAATGAATCATGTCTTGCGTCATTTTATTGGTAAATTCGTTGTTGTTTATTTTGATGATATTATAATTTATAGCAAGAGTTTGCATGATCATGTCTCACATTTGAATTCAGTTTTGGATGTGCTTAGAAAGAGAAGTTATACGCTAACCTCAAAAAGTGTACTTTCGGCACCGATAAGCTTGTTTCCTAGGTTTTGTTGTAAGTGCTAAAGGTATTGAGGTTGATAGAGAGAAGATCAAAGCTATCCAAGAGTGGCTGACCCCCTTTAGTGTAGGTAATGTTAGAATTTTTCATGGACTTGCTAGTTTTTACAGAAGGTTCGTGAAAGATTTTAGTACCATCGTTGCATCACTTACCAAAGTTATCAAGAAGAACATTGCATTTAAATGGGGTGAAGAACAAGAGAAAGCGTTTCAGCTTATTAAACACAAGCTTACTCACGCTCCTTTACTTGCTTTACCTAACTTTTCTAAAACATTTGAAATCGAATGTGATGCTTCTGGTGTAGGTATAGGCGCTGTTCTTATGCAGGATGGGAAACCACTTGCGTACTTTAGCGAGAAGCTAAGCGGGGCTACTCTTAACTACCCTACTTATGGCAAAGAGTTGTACGTATTGGTTTGAGCTTTAGAGACATGGTAGCACTATTTGCGGCCAAATGAGTTTGTGATTCGTACGGCTCATGAATCCTTGAAACATTTGAAAGGTCAACAGAAGCTAAACAAGAGACATGCTCGATGGGTTGAGTTCATTAACTTTTCCCTATGTCATTCGGTATAAACAAGGTAAGGAAAATGTGGTTGCGGATTAACTTTCACGCAGGTACGCCTTAATCTCTACTCTTGATGCTAAGTTCATTGGGTTTGAGCACATTAAGAAACTTTATCATGATGACCACGACTTTGGGGATTTTTATAGTGCTTGTGAAAAATCTGCAGAGGGTAAGTTCTATACACATGAGGGCTTCTTATTTAGAGAGAATAAGTTGTGTGTGCCTATTGTTCAATGAGAGACTTGTTAGTTCAGGACTCCCATGGTGGAGGGTTAATGGGACACTTTGGAGTCGCTAAAACCCTAGCTATGTTGCAGGACCACTTCTATTGGCCACACATGAAAAGGGATGTTGAGAGAATTTGTGGTAGATGTGTCACTTATAGGCAAGCTAAATCGAGGGTTCAGCCGAATGGTCTTTACACACCCCTACCTATTCCTAGTTCACCTTGGATTGATTTTTCAAAGGATTTTGCTATGGGTTATCTAGGAGTAGACGTGAAAGGGATTCAATTTTTGTGGTTGTAGGTCGGTTTTCTAAGATGGCTTATTTTATCCCTTGTCATAAGACTGACGATGCTTCTCATGTTGCAGATTTGTTCTTTAGGGAGATTGTGAGGTTACATGGTATGCCTAGGACAATCGTGTCAGATCGGGATACTAAGTTCTTGAGTTACTTTTAATAGACATTATGGGGAAAACTAAGAACAAAACTTTTGCTTTCTACAACTTGTCATCCTTAAACCAATGGTCAAACAAAAGTAGTTAATAGGACTCTATCCACTTTGTTGAGGGCTATCATTAGTAAGAACATTAAGACTTGGGAAGAATGTTTACCACATGTTGAGTTTGCTTATAATTATACTATTCATTCTGCTACTAAGTTCTCACCATTTGAAATTGTTTATGGTTTTAATCCTTTAACTCCGTTATATTTATCACCTTTACCTATTTCCGAGCATGTGAACGTAGATGGTAAGAAGAAGGCAGAATTTGTGAAGCAACTCCATGAGAGAGCATGGCTCAACATAGATAGGAGAACCAAACAATACATTAAGCAAGCTAACAAGGGACGTTACAAGCTGGTTTTTGAACCCGGTGATTGGGTGTGGTTACACATGAGGAAAGAAAATTTTTTGGCACAGAGACGTTCTAAGTTGCTGCCCCAAGTAGATGGTCCTTTTCAAGTGCTAGAACAGATCAATGACAATGCCTACATACTTGACTTACCTGGTGAGTACAATGTTAGTGCTACTTTCAATATTACTAACTTGAGTCCTTTTGATGTAGGTGATGATTTGAGGACAAATCCTTCTCAAGAGGGGGGGAATGATGAGGACATCAAGTCTCAAAGGAATTCTCACGAACCAATTCAAGTTCCAATTGGTCCGGTGACGAGAGCTCGAGCTAAAAGATTTAAAGAAGAACTGAATAGCTTAGTCCAGAGAGTTCTACAACAAGAAGATTGTATGTTCACTACTGATGGTGAACAAAGACTGATTTTACTCATCAAAGTTGATCCGTAAGAGAGCCAAGGCGGACATGGACGTTTTCCTAGAAAGAATCAAATCAAGATTACATTTTCAAGTTTCAAAAAGTTCAAGATTTAAATCAAGATTTGATTTTTTTGTAATCCTATTTTAGTTTTAAGTTTTAGTTTAAAATTTGAATTTAAATCCAAATTTAATTATTTTTTTTGTTTAGATAAATCTGATTTCTAGGATTTTAGGCATATTTATCCTTAAGGGTAGGTTAGGAATTTTACAAGTGTAATTTCAGCTATACAAAGCTGACTTTTCAGATTATGAAATCAGAGTTTTTGATGTTTATTCATATTGTGAGTTATTCTTAAGATCTTGAAGAAATGTTTTCTTAACAAAGAATCAAATCAAGATTACGTTTTCAAGTTTTAAAAAGTTCAAGATTCAAATCAAGATTTGATTTCTTTGTAATCCTATTTTAGTTTTAAGTTTTAGTTTCAAATTTGAATTTCAATCCGAATTTAATTATTATTTTTTTGTTTAGATAAATCTGATTCCTAGGTTTTTAGGCATGTTTATCCTTAAGGGTAGATTAGGAATTTTACAAGTGTAATTTCGGCTATACAATGCTGACTTTCAGATTATGAAATTAGAGTTTTTGATGATTATTCATATTGTAAGTTATTCTTCTTGAGATCATGAAGAAATGTTTTCCTAACAAAAAATCAAATCAAGTTTACGTTTTCAAGTTTTAAAAAGTTCAAGATTCAAATCAAGATTTGATTTCTTTATAATCCTATTTTAGTTTTAAGTTTTAGTTTAAAATTTGAATTTAAATCCAAATTTAATTATTATTATTTTTGTTTAGATAAATCTGATTCCTAGGTTTTTGGGCATGCTTATCCTTAAGGGTAGATTAGGAATTTTACAAGTGTAATTTCGGCTATATAAGGCAGACTTTTCAGATTATGAAATCAGAGTTTTTGATGTTTATTCATATTGTGAGTTATTCTTCTTGAGATCTTGAAGAAACTTATTCAAACTTATCAAGGATTCCTTGTGGCGTTCAAATCGACTTATCAAACGGACTTCCATGACCGTTTGTGGCGTCTTTACCATACTAAGGTTCTTGCTTTGCTAAGCAACGAGTTACGGTTTCAATAAAACTTGAAAGATCTTGGGTTGTTGTTTCCAAATTTGGTATCGGTTTCATCACGCTGTTGGCGTGGTTCGTATCATTTGCGATGACTTGTAGTGGCCAATATTGTATCGTCGAGAAGCTTTTTAAGGATTTTTATGAGGAGGTCGTCGTTTTGGGGTATATTTGCGACGACGTCGTTGGGTAATGAAAAAGGTTATAACCCAGAACGCCGAGCCTTTTTCTCCATTTCTCTGCAATCTCTCCCCTCTCAGATTCTCTACCACATTCTCTTCCACAAAACTCTCCAAAACTCTTCCACATTCTCCCTAATCTCCCACATTTTCAAAAATCCAAAAAAAATTCCGAACCACCGCCGATTTCACCAACGCCTCCGCACCCTTGCCGCCCTCTCTCTGCCTATTTTGCCATTGCTGTAACCTCCACGCCGTCGCCACCTTGCCGGAGTCGCCATTTGCAACCCCCGTTCCAGTTGGTTGTTGTTGTGAGTAGGTGTTGTGTTTTTTTTTTTTTTTTTTGTTAAATGATGATGATGATGTTAATGATGATGATGATGTTGATGATGATGTTGATTATGATGTTGATGATGATCTTGATTATGATGTTGATGATGATGATGATTTGTATTGTTGATAATGATGATTTGTGCTTTTTTTTTTTTTTTTTTTTTTTATGAGATGACAATATTCACTACTACAAAAGATAGATTACACGACGGTTCCTTGGGACCGTCGTGTAAAGATTTACACGACGGTCCCAAGGAACCGTCGTGTAAAGGTGCACTTTACACGACGGTCCCGGGGGACCGTCGTGTAATCCCACCCTCGGGGGGGACATTACACGACGGTCCCGGGGGACGGTTGTGTAATCCTTCCCTCGGGGGGACATTACACGACGGTCCCGGGGGGGACCGTCGTGTAATCCCACCCTCGGGGGGGACATTACACGACGGTCCGAGGGAGGGATTACACGACGGTCCCCCCCGGGACCGTCGTGTAATCCCTCCCTCGGGGGGACATTACACGACGGTCCCGGGGGACCATCGTGTAATCCCTCCCTCGGGGGGGACATTACACGACGGTCCTGGGGCACCGTCGTGTAATCCGCCCCTCGAAGGAACATTACACGATGGTCCCGGGGGACCGTCGTGTAATCCCTCCCTCGGGGGGGACATTACACGACGGTCCCGGGGGACTGTCGTGTAATCTCCGGTATTACACGACGGTTCTAAATAGACCGTCGTGTAATCTTCTAAAAATTTTGAAAATTTTCAAATTTAATTTTTCGAAATCCGCGCGTCAAAACTTATAACTTAAATACAATTTCCTCCTCGTTTCTCTTCATCTCCGCACGAATTTCTTAAGTTCTCTCTTCACACTCTCTAAATTTCTCAAGTACCCATATCCTTCACCAACCCGTTGCCACCACTCTTTTAGAATCCGGTCAAGCCGTCGTTGCCGAAGTTGCCATATTCTTTTTAAAAGAAAAGCAAGGTGACTTCGTATATAAACTAAAACACATTTGCTCTCTTGTATTGTTGTTTTCCATTAAATATCCATTTTTGAACATGAATGTTTTTGTTTTTAATGTTGCTCTTTGTAGATGAATGGTTTGTGATTGGTTTTGGCACTTTACACACATTTTTCAACAAAATTTTTTTGCGCCCACAATATACTCGATGAAATGCCTGAATGAGTTTTTTTTTATATATTTAATCTTAATTATATACATCTTAATTAGTTTGAACTTTATCAATTTGCTAGGGCCCTAACGGATTGGAAGATTATGACCGGAGAAGGGATTAGAAGAAGGAGACAAGACTGTAAAACAAAAATCTCGAACCGTCCTTGTCCTCTCCAAGAGGGAAGTGTTGAATGTGGTTATTTTATTTTAGGTTTTATGAGGGACATAGTGTTGAATGAAATTGATGTACTTGAAAGTAAAGAATTTTTTACTTCTGAGGATTTGAATTTGATTAGGGGAGAATGGGCTAGCCATGTAATGCAATTCATTATGTGAACTTGTAATGTAAAAATTGGTATGTAATTTTACTTTGATCATTGAAGTTACCATCTTGGATCGTGTATTGGATAACATACAGGTTAGGCCAGCCGTGAGAAATCACCAAAAAACCATAATTTTTTTTTTTTTAATAAAAGAGACATTACACGACGGTTCGGCCAAGTACCGTCGTGTAATGTCCGCATTACACGACGGTTCGGATAAGACCCGTCGTGTAATGTCCGCATTACACGACGGTTCGGCCAAGAACCGTCGTGTAATGTCCGCATTACACGATGGTTCGGCCAAGTACCGTCGTGTAATGTGGACATTACACGACGGTTCGGACAAGACCCGTCGTGTAATGTCCGCATTACACGACGGTTCGGCCAAGAACCGTCGTGTAATGTCCGCATTACACGACGGTTCGGCCAAGTACCGTCGTGTAATGTCTCTATATTACTTGTATATACTACGGTGTACCTTGTTTCGACGACGGTTTTTAACCGTCATGTAACATTGAGATACCACAACAGTTCAATAACCGTCGTGTTATCTTCCACGACACTGGATTACACGACGGTTGGGTAACCGTCGTGTAAACTTTACACGACGGTAAAAAACCGTCGTGTAATCCACAATTTTTAGTAGTGATTTATGATAATATGATAATAAAAAATTAAAATTTGGAAAAATTTAATTATTAATAAAAATACTAATGTAATAAAATTATAATTATATCAAGAATGTAGTAAATTTACAATGAAAAGATTAACAAACTTTATAAAACAATTTGTATAAAAGAATTGGAAAAAATTAATTTTAAAATTTTATATAAATAAAAAATTATCAAAAATATTTCATTTAATTTAACAAGCAATTAAATAACATACTAAATATTTAAAATAATTTATATAATTAAAATTTGGAAAATAAAGCATAACGAGATTAAAATATAAAAAAATTAATATAGATTAATATAATTAAAAAATAATAATTATAAAACATCAATATAGTTTAGTATAATTAAAATTTGAAACAAAATGTTAAAAAAAATACAAAAATAAGTTTTCAACATTAATTTTAAAAATATTTAGTCAATAATCAAGAAGTTAATAATAATTAATAAAAAATCAGAAGAATTCATTAATATTTTAGAATTTCAAATATGTTTTGATATGTGGCTATACAGTCACAAAAATAATGTACACGAGTACGAGTTTATGTTTTCATTTTACATATTCTATTTTGATAACAGTGTAATATCCAAAATTTTTACGAACTCATGATTTTCTTGTATATAAGAAATCTAAAGCTCGTATTATGTGTTTATGGGTAATTTTATGAAAATTATGAATATTAATACAAGATTCATGATTTTATCAGTATGAGGTTGAGTTCTTGGTAAATTAATTACGAGACTCCGTAACAGGCCTTTTTATGGAAAAAAGTATGACGGAATTTCGTAAACTCATGTTGGTCAAAGTTTGATCAAAAAGTCAAAAGTTGACCAGAATAGTCAGAGGTTGACTAGAGTAAGACGGTACTGTGATATGATTAGCAGTATGGAAAAAAATATTGCAAAAACCGTCTTCATGATAGAGATAGCATGATTAGGTTTTACAAACCACCTTAGAAAAATCAAGCACCCGAGTAGGAATTAGAGACGAAAAAGGGCTCAGGAAAATAAGAAAAATTTTGTACTGTCCGTTTTCTTTTCAGCAAATAAATTTTGGTTAAATAAATACTGTGTTTGAGTGAACACAGTATTAAAAATATCTGTATTGGCTTATAATGGATTTCTTGTTGGACGAAGTTGCCAAACAAGGCATAAGGTGAATGACATCACCTTATCCTTAATTATGACATCATGATTAAGATAAGATAAGCTTAGGAAAAATTCAAAACTTGGCCACCAAGTTCTCCTCTAATGGGCAGCCACATGGAGGGTTTTTGTGCAATTTTTTGTGCAATTAGTTTTGCATCAAGGACTTAAGAGCAAAGGAGAATCAAATATTTGCAAAAAAGCCCAAAATTCCACCTATAAATAGGCTGCCATAGGGGGCGGTTTTGGCTTCAAAAAAATTCTGAAAAACAGCCAAACTCTTGCCATTTTATCCCTCAAAAATCCGGACTTCCAAGGGTGAGCAAGAACGGAAGAAAATTTTGCAAAACCGAGAGCAATCGGAGTGTAGGGGTGGTCGGATTTCTAGTGGGAAACCAACAAAGTTTTGAAAAAAATTTTGAGACCCATTTTGACCATTAGGGCCGGTTCTAGGAGCAGCCAAAGGGAAAGGAGAAAAATCCCAAAAGCCAAGCCAAAACTCTTGATTCAAATCAAGGTAATCTCTTTAGACTTTAAACTTCTCAATTTAAGTTGCAATTGAGAGATTTAAATGTATTTTCCAAGGGTTTGTAAGAGCGTAAGCTCGATTTAAGTTTTTGCCTAAGTTGGATTTAGGGTTGTGCTTGATTTAGATTAAGGGTGGTTTGATTTATGAGTTTAAATTATGAAATTGCATGGTTGTATGCATATGCTTGATTGATTTTGTTGAATTGCATGCTAGGTATTGATAAGTTGTATGTCCCCAATTGAGTTTAAGAATGATGGTTTGGAATGTTAGAAAACCGCTGCATGTGTGTATTAAAGCTCCCGCGGTGGCTGGTTGAGCTAGGTTCCACGTCTAGGACGTAAAACGAACCCTAAACCGAAAACTGCCATTTTCGGGTAAACCTGACCAGTTTCGGGAAAAGTGAAATTTGAGGCCTTTAGAGGCCGAATTTGGAAAAAATTAAAATACGAAAGTTGTTCGGAACGATTTTTCCTAGAGGAAGCCGCAGGCCGTTTCCCAAAATAAGGCTCCAATGGCCTCCTTTTACCCCAAAACCCGTGGCTGATCCCCAGACCCAGTTTTCACTCAGTTTTTCGGGGTCAGCCAGTTTCAAACAAAAACTGGGATGAATCTAGGCCGAATTGGAATTTTTTCAAAACACAAAAGTTTTAGTATTTTTGAGAGCTACAACTTTTATGAAGACAACTTTTTCAGATTACGAACCGATTTTTAAATTAGAATCGTTTTTCAAAGGGTGCGCAGGGAATCCGAAAATTCCTGCACCCCTAGTTTTATAAATGTTTTTAGAAAACTATTTTTCTACTACAAACTATCGTTTTGATTATGGAAAACTGTTCCAAGGGCAGTTTTCAACCTCAAATGATTTTATAAAACATTAATCCAAGAGTTTGAATTTTTACGATTTAAGTAAAGGATTTCTATATGTTAAAAATGAAGTTTTGGGATTAATTTCCCTAAATTTTCCAAGTAAGGGAAATTAATTTTTCAAGTTAGAATATAGCAAGCGACTAGTTTACGAAAGGTAACCGGGAGATATACCCGAGTTACTGGGCTTAGCCTCAAAGCCCAAGGTTGACCATAGTTGACCAAGGGTTGACCATTAGTTGATCAGATATCGACTTTAACCCAACAGTTAATTAAGGGTTACCCAATGAAATCCTATAGGATACCAAGGCATGTGTGGGGGGACATATAACTAGAATGTTGGATAGGTTACCAACTTTTATAGGATTCTTATCCTATGTTCTTTTAATAGCAGGAAGGAACCTGCAGTTACAATCCGAGTTAGGACAGCGAAACCCGGAATCTAGCAAATCAGGCAAGTATCAAACCTCACCTACAGTATGAAAATAGTAAAGACTATTTTCAAGTATACTTGCTATGTTGTGCCATGATGTGTGATGCAGTGCTATGTTTATAAAAGTGCTATATTTACAAAAGTGCTATGTTTATAAAAGTGCTATATTTACAAAAGTGCTATGTTTATAAAAATGATATGTTATAAAAGTGCTATGTTTACAAAAATGCTATGTTTATAAAAGTGCTATGTTTATAAAAGTGCTATGTTCACAAAAGTGCTATAATTATAGAAATGCCATGTTTTCAAAAATGCCATGGTTCCAAGAGTGACAGGTTTTCAAGAAGGCCATATTATGGCAAATGTTGATTATGATATGACATAGTGACATCATGAAATATGTTCACTAATGTTAAATCACATGGTTAGATAATCAAATAAGGTGTCGTACCAACCTCCCCTAATCAAGGAGGCTACAGTTTAGTATTACCTTCCGTGATCGAAATTCGTGATCGTGAAGGGTCCAGTTAGAATTCCCAGAACTGTTAGGGCCTTGCAAACCCTAGCTTTATCTGGAGGCTGCGCGCTTTTGGTACGAACACTACGGGCCCACAGTTAGGACAAGATAATAAAGATTGAGTCTATAATGAAACATAAGACATTCAATCAATCATAAATGGTTCATGCATGAGTTAGTGTTGTTTGCCATGTTCTCAAGATGCTTAAAATGTTTTGTGAGATTATGTTTGAACTTGCTGGGCGAAAGCTCACCTTTATATTTCATACTGTAGGTAAGAAGCCTGCAATTTAATTGGTGGGCTATGCGGACGATGCGGCGGGTGAAGGGCGGTGTGGGATACCACTACGCATAAATTTTCCGCATTTCATTTTTAGTAGTATGTTAATATTTCAAAAATAAATTATGTTTTGTTATTTGTAAGTAGTTTAAAGACACAAAAAGTTATTATCAGTATAGTCTGTTATATAACAAGCTTTTCTTTGTAAGATAACTTATGTGTATATGTTTTAAAAAAAAAAAATTTATCTCAAATTTTCAAGTAAAGAACAAGTATGTATGGTGTCGACCTGGCTTGGGAAGTCGGGGCGTCACAAACAGGACACTGATGTCTGGACTAGTTGCTATGTGTGTTGGCTCTGCAGGGGGGGTCGAGCCTCCTCGTGACCCCACGAGATTGTCAGCACCATGCGAGTCAGCTATGAACCTAAGGATCGTAAATTTACTGCTTCAAAATTAATGAACTTTTATCCAACCATAAATATCGAGTTGCGGCAGCCCCCACATGTAAAGGTCGAGGGAAAGCCAAGTTACTTGATGTCAATAGGAAGGTGGCAGCTGAGGGGAAGTTAAACGTCAAATTTGACCATTATGGTCAGACGTGGATGGCCATTGGAGATAATGGCTCATACTATGATAATGTGTTTGGGGTCCAAACTACGGATACACTTAAGCCCTACCACGATGCTTGGAAGGATGTGGACAACGATGACAAGAAGCTCATTCAGAAACTAATGGCGGTAATCAATTGTAAATATTGTAATTTGAATAAATTTAATAAATTAAGTTTTTAAACAAATGAAAATGCTCTGATACTGTGGTTGCAGGATTGGTTTGAATTTGACTTGGATACAAACGGTGGATTGATCCAGTCTATTATCATCAATCATGATGTCGCAAAGTGCTACAAGAATTGGAAGAATAACATCCATAACTACTTCAAAGAGCTTGGAGGTGCTGACAATGAGGAGTATGTCAGAGCTCACCCCCCAAGGCCTTCAGAAACAAACAACATTGGGGTCCTTGTTGTAACAAGTTTATGTTCGATAAGTAAGGATGGAAACAATTATCGAATTTTTTATGACTTGATATGTAACGCCCCGACTTACAACATCTACGTAGGGGGATGACTACGTAGACGCGGGCCGTCACCTTACTTGCTTACTTAACTTAATTCTTAACAAAAAGCTTTAAGCTTGCTGAAAATTCCAGAGTAAATTTTCTTTTTCTTTTAAACTTTATTTTTTTAAAACTAGACTTAGTCTCATACTTATACTCATACTTATAACTTGACCTATCCTCATACATACTTATATGTACTCACTCGAGTACCGAGCTTTCTTATCTCATTAGAAAGCTATCATATTCAAATCGTGGACCAAACCCGACCTAGCGCGGATTGGTACAACACGAGACAACTTGCTTGCCATACATATTTGAAACTTTTCTTAAAACATACCATTTCTTCAAAACACACTTTACAAATGTATTTTACAAAAACCTATTTTCCAAAACCCGTGGTGGTGTCCATTCCACATTTCACAGTCCGCAGCACCAACTCTCCACAGTATTGCATCAAGTATTACCGGTAGGTCGCTTACCTACAGCATAAACATGAACTATGAGCTTTCGCTCAGCAAGCACAACTATTTAATCCGCAAAACATTTCATGATGACATAATGCATGCACCATTTATGCTTTCTTACTGTTTTCATAGGTTAGCATACTTTTTGGGCCCTTACATAACATAAATGTACGTACCGTGGTGCGCTGCCATGGAGTGGTTGGGGCGCCAGCCCTGTCCAACTCAAACTATGAACCAAACCCGACCTAACGCGGGTCGATACGACATATTGCATCCTGTTTATCATAATGATGCTTTAAATCTTGTTCTTATCTTATTTCGTTCTTGAAACCTTATTTCATGATCATAACCAGTTTCTTAACTGAAACTGAGATTTCATATCTTACCGATTAACTTATCATTAATGAGCATGCTTCGTGATGTCATAATATCAAACTATTCATCATATGAACATACATGCTCTAACATACCTCATATATCCCATAACATAAACTTAAAAGCATACAAGCCATAACATTCATCATTTCATGGAGACATACATACATACATACCATAAACATTCCTTGTACATATAGCATCATGAACTTGGTATCATACAAGTCATAAGCATTTCATCACACTTATATCATCATATACTTAAAGGCATACAACAAACAATTTTGTTTATGCTGTAGGCGGAGTTGTACTTACCGTTACTGCGCCTTGAATTAAAATTCTTCACTCAAACAGGTCGTTTTCCTGTTTTCAAGAAAATCATAGGATAAGCATCATCCTATCATAACAACGTATCGATTCTAGTTGCTAACTTAATACAAACCACTAATCCTAAAATTCAACTCCTTTTTGAAATTTAGTAAAACCCTAGAGTTCTCAAAACCGGGTTTTAAACCAATTCATAGGGTTTGATCCTTTTCTTACAAATCTGTTTAAAATTTGGAAAAGTTTTCTTAATGAAAGTTGTAGAAATTGAAGTCTTCTACAACTTTTGTTTTTAACTCAAAACCCAATTCGGTACTTATCCTGCTTGTTTCTTCCTTTGAAAATATTTCGACCATATTCATTACTCATAAATTGGTCTCGGGTTTTTGCAAAAACGAAGGTCTTAGAGGCCTTATTTTCAAAAACCTTCCTTGATAACCCCTAGGATTATCCCTTTTCTACAACTTTTAAGTTTTGACTTTTTCCAAATTCGGCCTCTAAAGGCCTCAAAATCTGGTTATTAGAAAAACCGTTCAGTTTTGATCTTTACTCACGCATACTTAAACCATAGTGCATAAAACTTAACAAACTAAGCTCATGCTCATACTCAATAATCTTATACTCAAACCCTAACTGAAACCTAAATAAAGAACTAGAGGATTCAAGTATTTACCTCAAGTTCCACGGATTAAAATCCTTAAACTAGAGTTTTGAAACCTTCCTCAAACTTTCAATACCAACCAAAAACTCTTTCTCTTGTTCTCTCCTCTCTCCCTTTTCTTTCCTTTCTTGTCTCGGCTCTTATGGCAGAACTAGAGAGTATGTGCTGCTTGTGTGTGTATTGGCTAACCAAATACAATGAGAGAACCTTCACCTATTTATAGGTGAAGCACAAATTCTTGGAATTGCTCAAAAGTCCCTAGAAGAAACCAATTTGTCCTTGATTTCTTGAGAGATGGCCGGCCAAGTTGCCATGTAGCCAAGCTAGGATGCTTACTCATGATGGCTAGGAACCATGAGGTGTCATCTCCCTAGAGTGGCCGGCCTTGGTAGGCTTTATGCTTGCTCTTGCTGGTCAACAAGTAAGCCTAGCAAGCTTACTAAGCTAGCCTATGGTGCATGAGGTGTCAAGAGCTAGAAGAGTTCAAGAAATCCATCTTTTGTAATTTATCTATTGGTCCCTAAAACCAAAATATTTCCCCTTAGTCCTTATGTGTTGGCTGGCCCTCCTTACTCTATATTGCCAAGCAAGCTTAGCTAGATTGCTTGCTCATCAAAGCTACAAGCTTGATGTGGCATTCTCTTGAGTGGCCGGCCCTAGGGTGAGGTGTGCAAGCCTTGGCTTGCCAAGGGGGCTAGGTTAGGGAGTCTAGAGTGTGGATTCATCAAGGCTAGGCCAAGAGGTGTTGCTTCCTCAAGTGGCCGGTCATGGTGTGGCTTTGGAAAAGCATGAGCTTGCCATGTGAACAAGGCTAGTCCATGTGTTGCTTCCTTGTGGTGGCCGGCCTTGGTGCTTAGGTGTGCAAGCCTTGGCTTGCCAAGGAACAAGGCTAGGAGGATGGCTCATCCAAGCTAGAAGCATGAGGTGTCTCTCCCTTATGTGGCCGGTTTTGGTGATGCCATGTGAGACAAGGTTGCTAATTGAACTATAACACAAAATCAACCAAGCAAATCAAAGTGCTTAGTTACTAAACTTAGGGTATGATTTGTAAACTTTTAATGACACTTAAATTTTTCTAATTTACATAATGCTCCTTAAAAACAAGATCCCTAGTTCAAGAGGCCATGATGTGGCCGGTCCCTATCGTGACACATGGAGCAATGTGATTGGTTCTAACTAGAGTCATTCAATTCAATCTTAACATGTCTTCCTTGATTTCCAATCAAGCTAACCGAACTTGAAATGGATCAATTACTTAATTGACTTAAGGAACTGTACTTAAAAAGTCCTTAGTTCAAAAATTTACATAATTGCTGATAAGTCCACAATTTTTCCCAAAATTACGCTTTAGCACCTAAAGGCAAAAATATTTGCACTTTAGTCCTTATAGATTGGCCGACTAAAATTAAGCCTTCTAAACTTCAATTTATTGCTAAATCCTTCTTAAAAAGACTTCCTTAACTTCTAAAATTGCAAAATCATGAACTTTCTTGAATTTGCAAATTGACCCCTAAACATAAAATATTTGTATTTTGGTCCCTGTAAAGTGACCAATCATGGCAATGACACTTGTCATCTGAGGTGTCATCCTTAAAAGCTTTGTTTGGCTTATTTCCTGAATGCAGTCCATTTTTATACAAACATAGATATTCATATACTGTTTTCAACTGATAACAGTATAATTTACTGGACCATCGTCCAAAACTTATTTGAACTGCGTATAGGATTTCCTTAAAATTATAAACTACCACATAGAGTCATAAATCATAACTTACCCCCTTGTAACCAAAGGGTCTTAAACTAACATTATCGAATCTTTCAACAAAAGATTCAACAATTTTTTCTTAGAAAACATATCATACATATCACATAAACAGACTTTGATTCTTAACGAAAGAAATCATAAGTTTACAAACAAGTTGGTTATTACAAAAGTCAACTTGGTCAAACTTTGACCGTAATAAAAATCATAAATTCCTATTTTTCCCTTTTTTCAAAAGGCCTCATGCTTTACTAAGCAAACTATTTTTGAGTCTCGTAGCTAATTCAACGAGAACTCAAACATATATTGATATTCAACTCAGATCATGAGCTTCATATCGACAAACATGGTTCAGTCTTAGGTTTTCCTTGTCTCTAAGGAAATCATAGGTTCATCATAATTTCGGGTTCTTACATTCTACCCTCCTTAAAATAATTTTCGTCCTCGAAAATTCGGATACTTCTAGGTGGCTTTTCTTAAAATCCACCACAAACCTATAATGGATTGTTCCTGTTCCCATTTTAATACTTTAATGGGATCATGTCTCTTATATAGAACCATAATCTTCCTTTCATATCCTATCATCATACTTTCATACATTCTTACTTTCTTACTTTCATACATACTGTTCCTTCATATTGCATCACAAGAACTATTTACGTAAAAACTGAGCAAGTATATCATATAACTTGCTATGTTTGAAAAACATATCTTACCATATAACTTTTTCATACTTGAAAAGTTTATCGTATTACATGATTTTTTTCACACCTGGAAAGCATAATGTATCATATAGTTTTGCCTTACTTAGAAAATATTTCGTATCATATATTCAATAGTTTCTTTCTTGAAACTTGATCTTATGCTATTAGAACCCTTTATTTTTTCTTAATGGCTCATCTCTTGGAACTCGTCCCTTTCTTAGAACTTGTCCCTCAAGGATACGGCCTATGGCCCCTATCTTGGAACTTGCTTCCTCAAGGATTCGGCCGTAATGGCTCCTATCTTGGAACCCTTACTTTTCATGACAGCCCCTATCTTGAAATTTCCTCCTCAAGGATTCGGCCGTCTTACAAAATATAAGGGGGTTCTACTAAGCATGAGATCTTTTATAATAATATTTTCTTTGAATCTTTTCAAAGTCAATAATGGAAAGCCATAATATCGTTCGAGTGATGCAATGAAAGGTATACTTAAATCACTAGCTACTTGCTAGATGGTAGAAGCTTCTCTCATTACCTCTAACATTTCCTTCATAGCATACGTGTATAATCACAATTCTTAGGAATGTCTAAACTTCCTATTATTACATAATTTTCCCTTACCAAGGAATCATATCCTCAATTTCATCATCATAATCTACTAAATTCTTGTTGGCCTCAACCAACTTATTGTTTGCGCATTGCCTTGATATTACCACTGAGTCAAGGCACTACCAAACATTTTTTTCCCATATCTACTATTACTCTTACGGGCAAAAGTCTCACAATCATGAAACTTAAATTCTAAAGCATCAATCCTATTTCTTAGAATGGAAAATTCCTGATGATCACCCTACTAAGGTAAGGCGATAGGCCATCTAATCTCAAAGTCTATTCATTTCTTATTGCTGCTCTAGCAATTATCATTGCAACTTAGTCACTACAGTTGCAAGATTAGACTCTTGCGGAATTTTGTTCGGTCGTACATGCGGCGAACCATCTTCTAGTTTCTAATTCTAATTCCTAACATTTCTAAATCTAATACCCATTCGACATTCATATCTTAGCATATCATATCATAGAATCATCATAACTTATCATATCATACTAGAGATTCCTCACGATTTCATCATATCATATCGTAAGTTTAGCTTATCCATCACACTTTCGCTGCGCAACTCTGATCTACTGGCAATAATAGCCTATAGACACATGTGGATAAATACGCTAAGCTGTAACATAGCTGGCGTATCCTGGTATATCTAGAGATCGTGATAATACATAGGCGGTCCTAGGTGTCATAAAAAATTAGGAACCTTCTCTCAAGGTACCCTATGCCAAAGCATCTTGCAAGAGCCTTATCGACTAGGCGTCGGCTGGCAAGCATATCCTGAAGATGCGTCCCTACATGACAAAATCTGAAGAGGGTCTCCATATCGTGCAACCACTCCTTGAGTCCTATCGAAGATGCGTAGCTCCTCCTTCATTCCTCGGAATGCCAACGAAGCCTCGCAGTCCTCTTCAGTCCAACCCGGGTTTGATACCAGGTACATATCTTTATCATACTAATTATTATAACATTTCATAATTAACATATCTATAATAGAGTAAGAAAACAAACTTACAAAACTGTGACAGTGGCGGCAGAACTGTGAAATTGGATGGCAGGAAACTTTGCTCTGATACCAAACTGTAACGCCCCGACTTACAACATCTACGTAGGGGGATGACTACGTAGACGCGGGCCGTCACCTTACTTGCTTACTTAACTTAATTCTTAACAAAAAGCTTTAAGCTTGCTGAAAATTCCAGAGTAAATTTTCTTTTTCTTTTAAACTTTATTTTTTTAAATCTAGACTTAGTCTCATACTTATACTCATACTTATAACTTGACCTATCCTCATACATACTTATATGTACTCACTCGAGTACCGAGCTTTCTTATCTCATTAGAAAGCTATCATATTCAAATCGTGGACCAAACCCGACCTAGCGCGGATCGGTACAACACGAGGCAACTTGCTTGCCATACATATTTGAAACTTTTCTTAAAACATACCATTTCTTCAAAACACACTTTACAAATGTATTTTTCAAAAACCTATTTTTCAAAACCCGTGGTGGTGTCCATTCCACATTTCACAGTCCGTAGCACCAACTCTCCACAGTATTGCATCAAGTATTGCCGGTAGGTCGCTTACCTACAGCATAAACATGAACTATGAGCTTTCGCTCAGCAAGCACAACTATTTAATCCGCAAAACATTTTATGATGACATAATGCATGCACCATTTATGCTTTCTTACTGTTTTCATAGGTTAGCATACTTTTTGGGCCCTTACATAACATAAATGTACGTACCGTGGTGCGCTGCCATGGAGTGGTTGGGACGCCAGCCCTGTCCAACTTAAACCATGAACCAAACCCGACCTAACGCGGGTCGATACGACATATTGCATCCTGTTTATCATAATGATGCTTTAAATCTTGTTCTTATCTTATTTCGTTCTTGAAGCCTTATTTCATGATCATAACCAGTTTCTTAACTAAAACTGGGATTTCATATCTTACCGATTAACTTATCATTAATGAGCATGCTTCATGATGTCATAATATCAAACTATTCATCTTATGAACATACATGCTCTAACATACCTCATATATCCCATAACATAAACTTAAAAGCATACAAGCCATAACATTCATCATTTCATGGAGACATACATACATACATACCATAAACATTCCTTGTACATATAGCATCATGAACTTGGTATCATACAAGTCATAAACATTTCATCACACTTATATCATCATATACTTAAAGGCATACAACAAACAATTTTGTTTATGCTGTAGGCGGAGTCGTACTTACCGTTACTGCGCCTTGAATTAAAATTCTTCACTCAAACAGGTCGTTTTCCTGTTTTCAAGAAAATCATAGGATAAGCATCATCCTATCATAACAACTTATCAATTCTAGTTGCTAACTTAATACAAACCACTAATCCTAAAATTCAACTCCTTTTTGGAATTTAGTAAAACCCTAGAGTTCTCAAAACCGGGTTTTAAACCAATTCATAGGGTTTGATCCTTTTCTTAAAAATATGTTTAAAATTTGGAAAAGTTTTCTTCATGAAAGTTGTAGAACTTGTAGTCTTCTACAACTTTTATTTTTAACTCAAAACCCAGTTCGGTACTTATCCTACTTGTTTCTTCCTTTGAAAATATTTCGACCATATTCATTACTCATAAATTGGTCTCGGGTTTTTGCAAAAACGAAGGTCCTAGAGGCCTTATTTTCAAAAACCGTCCACGCTGACCCCTAGGATTATCCCTTCTCTACAACTTTTAAGTTTTGACCTTTTCCAAATTCGGCCTCTAAAGGCCTCAAAATCTGGTTATTAGAAAAACCGTTCAGTTTTGATCTTTACTCACGCATACTTAAACCATAGTGCATAAAACTTAACAAACTAAGCTCATGCTCATACTCAATAATCTTATACTCAAACCCTAACTGAAATTTAAATAAAGAACTAGAGGATTCAAGTATTTACCTCAACTTCCACGGATTAAAATCCTTAAACTAGAGTTTTGAAACCTTCCTCAAACTTTCAATACCAACCGAAAACTCTTTCTCTTGTTCTCTCCTCTCTCCCTTTTCTTTCCTTTCTTGTCTCGGCTCTTATGGCAGAACTAGAGAGTATGTGCTGCTTGTGTGTGTATTGGCTAAACAAATACAATGAGAGAACCTTCACCTATTTATAGGTGAAGCACAAATTCTTGGAATTGCTCAAAAGTCCCTAGAAGAAACCAATTTGTCCTTGATTTCTTGAGAGGTGGCCGGCCAAGTTGCCATGTAGCCAAGCTAGGGTGCTTACTCATGATGGCTAGGAACCATGAGGTGTCATCTCCCTAGAGTGGCCGGCCTTGGTAGGCTTTATGCTTGCTCTTGCTGGTCAACAAGTAAGCCTAGCAAGCTTACTAAGCTAGCCTATGGTGCATGAGGTGTCAAGAGCTAGAAGAGTTCAAGAAATCCATCTTTTGTAATTTATCTATTGGTCCCTAAAACCAAAATATTTCCCCTTAGTCCTTATGTGTTGGCTGGCCCTCCTTACACTATATTGCCAAGCAAGCTTAGCTAGATTGCTTGCTCATCAAAGCTACAAGCTTGATGTGGCATTCTCTTGAGTGGCCGGCCCTAGGGTGAGGTGTGCAAGCCTTGGCTTGCCAAGAGGGCTAGGCTAGGGAGTCTAGAGTGTGGATTCATCAAGGCTAGGCCAAGAGGTGTTGCTTCCTCAAGTGGCCGGTCATGGTGTGGCTTTGGAAAAGCATGAGCTTGCCATGTGAACAAGGCTAGTCCATGTGTTGCTTCCTTGTGGTGGCCGGCCTTGGTGCTTAGGTGTGCAAGCCTTGGCTTGCCAAGGAACAAGGCTAGGAGGATGGCTCATCCAAGCTAGAAGCATGAGGTGTCTCTCCCTCATGTGGCCGGTTTTGGTGATGCCATGTGAGACAAGGTTGCTAATTGAACTATAACACAAAATCAACCAAGCAAATCAAAGTGCTTAGTTACTAAACTTAGGGTATGATTTGTAAACTTTTAATGACACTTAAATTCTTCTAATTTACATAATGCTCCTTAAAAACAAGATCCCTTGTTCAAGAGGCCATGATGTGGCCGGTCCCTATGGTGACACCCGGAGCAATGTGATTGGTTCTAACTAGAGTCATTCAATTCAATCCTAACTTGTCTTCCTTGATTTCCAATCAAGCTAACCGAACTTGAAATGGATCAATTACTTAATTGACTTAAGAAACTGTACTTAAAAAGTCCTTAGTTCAAAAATTTACATAATTGCTGATAAGTCCATAATTTTTCCCAAAATTGCGCTTTATCCCCTAAAGGCAAAAATATTTGCACTTTAGTCCTTATAGATTGGCCGACTAAAATTAAGCCTTCTAAACTTCAATTTATTGCTAAATCCTTCTTAAAAAGACTTCCTTAACTTCTAAAATTGCAAAATCATGAACTTTCTTGAATTTGCAAATTGACCCCTAAACATAAAATATTTGCATTTTGGTCCCTGTAAAGTGACCAATCATGGCATTGACACTTGTCATCTGAGGTGTCATCCTTAAAAGCTTTGTTTGGCTTATTTCCTAAATGCAGTCCATTTTCATACTAACATAGATATTCATATACTGTTTTCAACTGATAACAGTGTAACGACCCGCCTAGCACAGGCCGTTACCATACATATATACTTACATACTGAACTTCTTATACTTACTTACATACTTATGAAAACAGCGGAATTTTTTTTTTTTTTTTTTTATGGCATACGAGTGCAACATATAAAAGTATCTTTAGCAAAATATTTACCATAACATAAATTCATAAAGAACAAAACGCGTAGCAGCTAGATTTCCCACATTTCACAGTTTGCCCTGCCATGCCCTTCCATCTTGTATCAACCATTGCTGACGGTTGCTTACCTACAGCATAAACATAAGACAGTGAGCTTTCGCTCAGCAAGTACAACCTCTTATACCGCGATAAAAACAAACATAATTTATCCTTACATGTTCTAGCTTAACTTATCATGCATATCATATCATTTCTTATCTTCATTCATCATAACATAACATACATGTCGTAATGCATGGTCCATTTATATTTATTTTATGCTCAATTCATGCTTAACTTACTTTCATTTCTTATCTTACTTATGGGCCCCTTACTTGTGTGTACGTACCGGGCGCGCGACTATGGAGTGGTTGGGGCGGCCAAATCATTTCCAACTTAAACCATAGTCCAACCCGACCTAACGCGGGTCGGTACAACACAGGCGACTTGCTCGCCATCTTACTTTCTTTTCATCTTGTCATGTCATACTTGATCTTATTATTCTTATAAGATTTCGTGAACATGCTTCGTGTTCTCATACATACATGCTTCATGTCTTAATAATCATAACATTCGTCATGAACTTACCTTGACTTATCATACTTCATAACTTAGCATACAACATAGAATTAACATGGCATATAACATAGCAACAACAACATAACATAGCAACAACAACATAACATACAATAAGGCATACACCCTTAGCATACATCTAACAATAACATACTTGGGCAAGTACCACAACAAAGCCTATGCTGTAGGCGGTGGTTGTACTTACCTTTCTTGCTATGTCCTGCGTTATGCTGCTTCTTCTCAGAGTACAGCTGCAGGTTCCGTCCTGCTCGTTGAAGGACATAGGTGAGGTTCTAATCAGTATTGCAGAATGTTGATAATCTAACCAACATGCTTACATAATCCTAATTGTATGTCCCCAATACTAGATGTCTTATTGGGTTACAAATAGTAACCCTATTATTAATAGCAACCAAATATGAATTAATTCTTTAAGAGGTTACGTTGAGTAACTTCATGTGCTAAATCCTATACATACTGTTAGGGTTAGGTCACCTTCCTAACCTTGGGCTTTATTATAATTATTGGGTTTCCTTAATTAACCCTATATCTTAGCCCAATTTATTAATCTTAGTATCCTTTAGGGTTATCTTGTCTAACCCTTAAGGTTAATTATAATTAGACTCTTGATCAATCAAAGTTAACCCTATATGGGTCAAACTTGAGCTCTAGGCCTTGGCCTAGTAACTTGGATATTATTTCCGGTTATTACCCGAAATCATTTTACTTACCCAGTTTGGTTTAAAAAATCCATTTTCCATTTCTTTGGAAACTTGGGTAAATTAACTTCAAAAATCTTTTACATAACTCATAAAAATTCATATCCTTGAAATAGGTTTTTGAAAAATCATTTAGGGCTGGAAACTGCCTTTGGAACAGTTTCCCTAGTCAAAACAGTGGTTTTGGGAAAAGATATAATTTTTCGGAACTGTTTTTAGAAAATCCTGTACAGGAATTTCCTATTCCCTGCACAATCTTTATAAAACCGTGTCAGTTTAAAAATCCATTCTGATTTTGAAAAAGTTGTCTTCACGAAAGTACTAGCTCTCGAAAAATCCTAAAAGTTTCGTGTTTTGAGAAAAATCCAGTTCTGCTTGTATTTGCGTCAGTTTTTGTTAAAAACTGGCTGATCCTGTAAACTGGGTCTGGGCAGACTAGCCACGGATTTTTGTAGCAACGGAGACCATTGGAGCCTCACTTTGGGATTCTGCCCGCGATGCCCTCTAGGAAAACTCGTTCTGAACAACTTTTATGTTATACGTTTTACCCAGTTCGGCCTCTAAAGGCCTAAAATTTCACTTTTCCCGAAACTGGCCAGTTGGTACCCGAACTGGCAGTTTTCGGTTTTAAATTCGTTTTACGTCCTATTTCGTGTAATCTAACTCAACCGATCACGCGGGAGCCTAGATAGCATACATGCAGCGTTTTCTAACGTCCCATATGAACCAACATGCAACTCAAACGTGCCCATGCAAACCAAAACCCGCATTAACCTAGCCTAGGTTTGCATGGTTCTAACTTTGCATTACAATTAAACCATTCATCATCCATTCACCCTTAAACTTAGCAGTCCAACATGCACTGCCTAGGGCAGATTGTGGACCAAAAATCAGGGGCATACAACCATTCACATCTAGCATGCAACCTATCAATCAACAAGCATAAACATAACCAAATCAAAGCTATTAAACCAACCCACCCTTAACCCTAAATCAAGCACCACACCTAACCAATCTAGGGCAAAGAAAACTTGAGCTTATGCTCTTACAAATTTCAACTTGAAATACAAATAAATTTCAAATTGAAAGCTTAATTGAAAAGGTTTGAGCTAAAGAAATTACCTTGGCTCAAGGCTAGGGTTTGGGTCCAAAAACTTCCACACCACACACGGTTTTCACCACACCAAGTTGCCAAAAAATTTGGTTTGGCCTCAAGATTTGTCCTTCACCTAAGGCTCGGCCACACCACCCTTGAAACACTAAAATTGCAGTTTTTTAACTGCTTTCCCTTGCTCAAAACCGTGGCTGCCCTAGACCAAAAAAAATGGTCTCAAAACTTGTTTTCGGTTGATTGAATCAAACCCGAATTGACCCTAACTTTTCCCCTTAAATTTTGAGTTTCTCTCTTGGTTTTTCCTGCACTTAAACACTCGGCAGCAAGCCTAGAAAAGGCTGGGAAAATTTCTCAAACTCTCCCCTTAGCTTTCCCTTGCAAACCGAACACTAACCTAAGCTTGGTTTAGGAAAATTTTCATTTTTTTCTTGGCTCCCTCTCACTTTCTTTCTCGGTTTTGGATGGGCAGAAAAATGGCAAGAGTTTGGCTAGATGTTGTGAAAAATGAACAAGGACCACCCCTATTTATAGGCAAAAGGAGAACTTTTTAAAATTCAATTTTGACCCCTAAATTTTTGAAAAATTTGCCAATTGGCATGCAAGGTGGCCGGCCATTCCCTTGTGGAAGAAGCAAAATATTTTCTAGAACAAGACACTTGTCATTCAAGGCTTGGTTCATGGAATTATGATGTCATAATTCCAAATAAGGATGATGTCATAATTTAGAAGGTATATGATGTCATCCTAAGGCCTTGTTTGGCTAATTTTTGAAAAGCAAACCCATTTTAAGCTAACACAGATAAATCTAATACTGTGTTTACTAATACACAGTACAATTCAGTACTGTTTTACTTGACTACAGTCCAAAATTTATCTGCGTAAAAATGGACTGTATAAAATTTTTCTTATACTACCGAGCCCTTTTGGTCTTTAATTCCTACTAGGTGTGCTTGATTTTCTAAGGTGGTTTTCAAAGCCTATTCATGCTATCTCAATCGTAAAGACGGCTTTTACAGTATTCTTTATTACACAATACTGCAAAGTCACTCCTTTGACCGTTCTTGGTCAAACTTTGACTTTCGTAAAATCATTTACTTTTTCGTCCCTTTTGGTCTTAAAAGGTCCGTTGCTAATCTACATAGTCCATTTTGAGTTTTATTGATCCTGAAAACTCATAAAATGTAAGAAAACTCTTAACCGAGCTTCTCTTTTAATTATACCTTGATGGTATACATTTAATTTCTTTAAAAAGAAATAGTAACATTGAAAAATCTAGGTATTACAAACAGTATAATTTACTGGACCATCGTCCAAAACTTATTTGAACTGCGTATAGGATTTCCTTAAAATTATAAACTACGACATAGAGTCAAAAATCATAACTTACCCCCTTATAACCAAAGGGTCTTAAACTAACATTATCGAATCTTTCAACAAAAGATTCAACAATTTTTTCTTAGAAAACATATCATACATATCAGATAAACAGACTTTGATTCTTAACGAAAGAAATCATAAGTTTACAAACAAGTTGGTTATTACAAAAGTCAACTTGGTCAAACTTTGACCGTAATAAAAATCATAAATTCCTATTTTTCCCTTTTTTCAAAAGGCCTCATGCTTGACTAAGCAAACTATTTTTGAGTCTCGTAGCTAATTCAACGAGAACTCAAACATATACTGATATTCAACTCAGATCATGAGCTTCATATCGACAAACATGGTTCAGTCTTAGGTTTTCCTTGTCTCTAAGGAAATCATAGGTTCATCATAATTTCGGGTTCTTACATGATAAATATAATTTAAATAATCAAACATGCTAAACTTACAATTGTCTATTTGTAGAAAACATCGGCGACAATTTCAAAGAACCGTGGCAATCATAATGGGGAGAGCTTATGTGGCATAACCTCATACGCACACCACTGTAATGAAGGGGAGAGCTTACGAGACTTTTACGTAAGTGTTTTTTCGATTTAAATCTATTAATGAACTATATATATTCTAACGACATCAATTTGTTGCACAAGCAAATACACAGACCCAGCAGCCATAGTTGATGATCGATAACTGGGGTGACATTCATTATCGTGTGCCAAACTGGGTTAATTCCCAAGCTGAGCAAACATTTGTAAGTTTTTATATTTATTACTTTTATTTAATCAAATTAGCATTGTATTAACAAATCAATCTGTTTTTCTAACATGTTTGTTGAACAAAGCGTGCAAAATTTGATGGAGAGTGACAAAGCAACCCATATGTCACAGTCGGCTTCCGGCTCGTCTTCATCTGCGGTTAATGAGGACACCATTCTTCAGCAGAACCTAGGTACACATCGAGGAAATATGACTGGAGTAGGCCCCACACTTCCATGGACGACCGTCCCAGGCGCTTTTTCATCCTCGATATCCCAGTTGAATTCCTTGTCGTCAGCTCAACTTCTGCTGGAGTACCAATCCAGGATTAACAGCATGCACGTCAATCACAAGAACATGTACCAAATGACGATGTAGCAGGCGATATCCGAGTTGTTTCTTAACCTTAGATTCGTGCCTATTATTCCTTCCAAGGACCTTGTCCCTCCAGGCCTCTCGACAAATCTCCCACCCCCGCAAGCCAATGATGACGCCGATGCTAACGACGATGATGCTGCACATTTAGGCGATTAGATGTTTTTTTTTTTTTAATTATCTTTTTTAATTATTAAGACATATCTAACATTGTATGTATGAATTTTACATTTTATCATGGATAATTTTTTTATTTTTAATTTCATTAGCAATATTGATACTAAAATTAATGTGTATTTATTTTTTGTTGATATTTTAATTTTTTATTATATTATAATATTTAAAAATTCAAAAAAATATTAATTATTTTTGTATTTGCGACGACATATTTTTAAAATGTTGTCACAAATACGGTTTGACACGTCAGCAATTTACGACTTATTAGCGATGACAAAATTTAAAGTGTTGTCGTAAATTAACTTGTTCCACGTCATTTTTTGATTGAATTGGACGGATTAATTGCGACAGCTGTTTTAGCGATGATTGTCATTGCAATAGTACTACTTGCGACGACACCATATCATCGTTAATGAAGCTTTTGCAACTAGGTTTTAGCGACAACTTATTTGCAACGACATGTTGTCGCAAAGAGCGTTATTTACAATGACATTTTGTCGTCGCTAATAGTGTTGTTTGTTGTAGTATCATTTGGTATCAATTACTTTAATAGCGTAATTGAAAAAAGTTAAAGAAGAAAATAAAGGGAGAATAGAGTATAAAGCCATGGATGAGGAAAAAGAGAGAGAGAATTCAATAATATGTAGTATGTCATAAGGGCGATTCTTATAAGAACATTAAATTGTGTGTTTAACAACATTGATGTCTCAAAGCATATTTGTTTGATAGTAATACAAATTATAATGTACAAAATTAGAAAAACTATCACATACTAACATATCATAAATTCTGTATACTATAACAATTAAATAAAAAAGTTAGTTTTTCTTAATATATTTAACTGTCAATGTCAACAAGAAAATTAAGATGAAAAGAAAATGAAGTGACGATAAACCCTAAATTCTAAATCCTAAACCTAAACCCTAAACAACGAACAATGGCGATGTAGAATATAACTACGATAATCACTATCAGTATGGAATTTCAGTTATTTGACAAGGTTGTGGAGAACTATTGTTAGAGGATGGACTTGAGCTATCCGCCCTCGAGATAGGGAGAGAATTTTAACCTTTATGAGCAAACCTCAATTAGTCAATACCTCTAGTTTCTATAATAGGAATTTAAATTTATAATCTTACATAAGATAAATACAAAATGAAGAATGTCCTCGCTAGCTAGTCAATTTTTCCTTCTTCTTTTTTTCCCCCCTTATTTTTTTTTTGTTTTTTTGTTTTTGTTTTTTGTTTTGTTTTGTTTTTTGTTTTTTGTTTTTTTGTTTGGCTAAGATGTCTAATATATGCTTACTAAAGTGAGACTCAGACTAGCTCGGAACTTTTAACATTAAAATTAATTTCATAAATCTTCCAAATTATGCATTTATTCTTTTTTATTTTCATTTTGCCTCTCGAATTTTTAAAACTATTCAAAATGCCCTTTGATATATATATATACAAAAGTGTTCAAAGACGTTCTCCTTCGTCCGTCCACTTATGTTAATAAAGTTGATCGATTACGTTAATGAAAGATATTCTAAAATTAAACCCTAATTATTAAAAACAATACTAATAAAAATAAAATCATCTTTAATAGAACAGAAATACAACTTTAATGTAAAATAACTAAGACTAATATCAGCCACCCATGTTTTGTTTTTTCCGTTTTAGTCATCGTTCTATTCCAAGAATTTATTGAGAAACCTTAGCAGCCAAAACCTCATCAAGTCAACAGCCCAAATTCTACTACAAAAGTTGCAATAGATGACGGAGATTACACGACGGTTTTACAAAAATCTCGGATCTACCTTGTCCTCATCAAGAGGGTAGTGTTGAATGTGGTTTTTTTTTTTTTTGTTTTAGGTTTTATGAGGGACATAGTCTCCAACACTAATGGATTAGACTTACTTGAAAGCAAATCATTTTATACCTATGATGATATGGATTTGATTAGGGGAGAATGGACTAAATTTGTAATGTAATTCATTAAATATGATATGTAAACTTGTACGGGAAAAGATGGTATATTTATATTGATACAACGTAGCTAATATTTTATCACTCCTATTCTGGGTCGTGTTTTGGATAATACACGGATTAGGCCACCCGTGGGAAATCACCAAAAAATGTGAAATTTTTTTTAATTCATGTTGAACTTTACACGACGGTTTTTGTAAAAACCGTCGTGCAATACCGTCGTGTAATATCGAGTTTACATGATGGTTTTTACAAAAACCGTCGTGTAAACTCCACTTTACACGCCATGTGCTAGATGTTCCTGAACTTTACACGACTTTTTGACCAAACCGTCGTGTAAACTGTATTTTACATGACAGTTTTTACAAAAACCATCGTGTAAAGTTCTCACATTAGCAACTTTTGCCGTCTTATTTCTCTATTCGACGACGGTGTGAACCGTCGTGGAATTTCATCTAACCACGACGGTTTATTAACCGTCGTGGTATCTCAAATCATTCCATGACGGTGGATTACACGACAGTTGTCTAACCGTCGTGTTAACTTTAGACGGCGGTAACCGTCGTCAAATCAACAATTTTTACTAGTGAAAATACCTTGTATAGCAGTGCCCCCCCAACAGTGACTGCCCCTTCTCAACCATCCATGTATTGTTCTTTTAATTTTAGTACTTATTTGAATTTCTTGGAAAACCCTAGCTAGTTGCTAAGAACTCACATCCTCTGTCCAATTTTGATGTCCCAAATGATGTCTAGTAGATTTAAAAGTATAAAGAATCAATTATAAAGTATCTCAAATTTTTTAAAATAATGTGGCATGGTATTATTAGTTAGATACCATTTGGAACACAAAAAATTAGGCAAAAGATTTGGGTATATAGCCAAAGCCCCAAGTCAACAACCTAAAACAGCTTGTATAGTAGTGCCCCCACCCACGGCAATTCTCCCTCTTAGCAAGCTCACTCCATGGAGCCCCGCCCCTCCTAGCTTAAAAGTGAGCCCACCCATGGCAGCTCCACCTAGGTGAGCTCACGACATTGCTGGAAGGATCACCATGACGCCGTTGTTGAGTTCTTGTCTATGGGTTTTCTTCGTGATTTACCTACGACTGCACGAAGCCAGTCGTGTCAATGAGGCAATTTATGGTGGGTGGTGATGATGATGTCTAGGAAGGGCGATGATGTTAGGGATTTCAATTGGGGATAATTTTAAAATTTAGTGTTATGGATTTTCCCTATTAGGCCTGATTTGGATTTTGATTTATGATTAGGGTTCTAAATTTTGAGTTTATCTCTAATTTTCGGGTTTTCATTTTTTTATTTAATTTTAAGAGTTTGATTTTTATTAATATTTTAGTAATTAGGGTTTTTATTTTAAAGTATATTTCATTAACCTATAATGGATATGCCATGTCAGCAAAATTATTAACTTCATAAGTAGAAGTGAATGGAGGGAGGTCTTCCAATAATTTTGTATATATTAGGAGACATTTTGAATGAGTTTAGAAATTTAAAGGACAAAATAAAAAAATATACATATAGTAGGATTAAATTAATCCTATTATTAGTCTGCATATACTTTATAGGATACTCTTTTTTCTTTTTCTTTTCCTTTTTTTTTTTATAGTAAAACCTATGTACACCCATAGGGGTGGATGGGGTGGCAAAGGAAGGTGGCGCCTTCCTTAGCCTCTTCCTTCGTCCACCCAGGTTCGATCCCCATGTAACTACCGTAAGATCCTCGCTCTAGCTTTGGCTGTGGATGCTGAGTTGGTGATGTTCTAGATAGGACCTGGGTTGATGACTGTAAGAAGCTGGGTTAGAGGCCAATCTCTTCCTTACCATTCTTAGGTAAATGAATCCTTCCTGTGGGGTTGAAAATGGAGCAATGAGGGGGCCACCACCAGAGCATTTTTTCTACAAAATATATATATATATATATATATACCAACCTATGTGGCATATGAGTTCTTATTTTTTTATTTGTATGTACATTAAATATTATCGCATTAATTGATTGTACCTAGCAATAAAACACTATAAAAATGAACTTATTTTAATCACAACATATTTTATGACACTTTTAATCATAACATATTCTTATGTGACTAAATGTCGCTTTTAGTCACAACCTTGTGACTAATATGCATTTGGTCACAAAATTTTTGTTGTTAGTAAAACTTTTAGTCGTGAAAATCCTATGGCTAAAAGTTTTAGAATGCATGGCATGACTAAAACTTTTTCCCGTAAGTGAAAATCCTATGGCTAAAAGTTTTAGTCACAACAAAAATTTGTAACTAATCACATATTATTCATAAGGTTGTGACTAAAAGTGACATTTAGTCATACAAAAATATTGTGACTAAAAGTATTATAAGAAATGTTGTGACTAAAAATTTGTTTTTTTTTTTTATAGTGAAAAGATGACAATTTACCCACTATTTAAGTTAATATTTAAATATTAGTATTAGAATTGATGTTCTTAACAGTATTTTTTTTTTTTAATAGCAGGGCCATAAACTAAATTGTTTTGAGTTTGAAGATTCTTCAATATTTGGTTAGTCACATTATTTTTTTTTAAATCTAATCTGACTTTTTTCTCGAGAAAGAAAGGGAAGGAAAAATCAAAACGAACTTTAATGCATCCAACAAACTTAAAGACAAACTTTAGTACTCATAGTCTGACTTGCTTTCAATATAATGCGTGGTAAACTTATTTTCAGTGTGACTAACAATATCCAAATTCTTCTTTAATTTTCCACTTAAGTTTTGCTATCTGCATTAAACTCCAAAACTCTATCAGCTCCTTTTTGACTTTTAATCACGTTTTAACAAATCGAAAATGACTCAGGAGCTAACAAAGAAGAAGTTCCAAGTTCAGGGGACCCACGTGCTAGCTTTTTGGAATTGTGTGATACAAATGTAGCTGCACAAACATGAAAAATACTAGGACACCAATTATAATATTAATTTTTTGAGTACAAATTTACGATAGTGTTTGAGTAGTTATTTTCTTATTAATAAGCTTTTAAAATTAAGATATTATAATTATTAATAAAAAATTGATAATTTATCATCACGTAAATTGATACTCAATAAAAATTAGTTGCATAGGTAGAAGGGTTTAGGGGAATGTTATATCTAAAATAAAAAATTAGGGGCCAATATATGAGACAAGTTCTATAATTGGGAGGTCATTTATCAAATTAAACATAAACTAATTACAAGGAAAAAAAAATCACAATTTTGTCCTTTTTCGGAATGGAATTAAAGGAATAAATTCTCTATACCGTACTACACGTTTTGGTCTAATCTAATCTTATATACCCCAGGAAAAATAAATATATTAAAAGAAAAAGGAATCTCTCATATTAAACCAGGGAAAGATTTTGCTAGTAATAATTGAATTGCAATAACATTTCCTAATTCCCTCTCTTCTGGCCAGGATCCATAGGACAATTTGAATACGACACATGCGCTAGGCAAAATATTTGCATAAGGATTTCTATGAGATTTGGAAGTCTTTTTAATCAGAAATAGAGTTTTCGTTTTTACATAAGGCATACATGTTCTTTCTGTTATTATTGCAATTTAACAGAAAGTTAAACCAACAAGACAAATTATATAAATTTAAAAAATTCATATATGATAATAATTTATAATGTTCATAGAGTAAATTGTTAAAATTCAAAATTTAAGGGGTAAGACAGATATAATCAAAGCTATATTTGCAAATGTAATGTATCAACTTTTTTTTTTTGTTTTTTTGTTCGTTTTAAACGAAAAAGAAAAAGGAGAATAAGACGATATTAGTATATAGAATCGACTATATGAATAATGTGGCTGTCCTTATTTTCCATTTTGTTTTCAGATGGCATTTCCATTTTGAAGGGAAACGTTCTTGGTATACAATTAGAAACAATGAAGTCGTCTGTTTCTCTATAAAATAAGAGGGGGGGGGGGGGGGGGGGGGGGGGGGGGGGGGGGAGCAGTATAATATCTCTTCTTGTCGTCATGATTTTTAGTTTGTCTATATTTGTATATTTGTTTTTTTTTTTCAATTTAAAGTCAAATTAGCTAGCTTTCAAGGATATAATATTGACACAAACAAAACATTAGTTAAGTTAAGATGTAATTTAGCACTAACAATGTCACAAAATTTTAACATTAACATCAGTTGTACTTTGGTGACATATTGTAGGTCCAATACATTGACCAATAATATTAGTGTCAGTACTGCTTACTATTTAAAACTATTACTTTTTGGTACCAATTACAACTAAAATGCCCAGTTAATGCTAGCTCATGGCTTAAAAAAATTTTAAAAAAATATTCCAATTATGTCAATGATGTATAGAGTTGGGCCATCCCTTCTCCAAAAAAAAAAAAAAAAAGTTAGGCCATTGAGATTGCGTTATGTAGAATTACTTGAGATCTTAAAACATTAAAAATAAAACCAAAAAAAGAAAAAGTTAGGCCATTGAGATTGCGTTATGTAGAATTACTTGAGATCTTAAAAAAAAAATAAATAAATAAAAATAAATAAATAAATAAATAAAACCTGAAATGAAATACAAAGTTCAAAACTCCTTAGAAATTTTTTATTTTTTTTTCTTTCCTGCTAAGAAATAAGAATCATTAAACACCGATAAATATTCAACTAAGCTAGAAGCTATATCAAACCTGCTCCTGTCGTTCTCAAGTAGAACGTCATACACTCGAGCTCCAGCATGACGTTTTGACTAATTGAAACGGTGTTGTCGTTATTGAAACGGTGTCATTGTGATTTTTCAAAACTTTTCAGGAGGTGTTGATGTAAAATATAACGGTCAATGGGGTTAATATTATGGTCATTGATCGGGAACTAATTAACTATAATAAGCCGATTTCTTTTAGTTAATATATACGTACTACAGTCATCTAATTCTCTAATTATATGTAGTTCTACTGTTTAAAACCTTATATTGGATAAATTCAATAAAAGGATTTCACATGTTACTAATTTCAAAAGTTTACCCAAATCCCTTAGTTGTAGAGGAGAATGTAATGAAATAACTTAACCCTTTAATTTCTTATTGAATTTGTATTTTTTTTTTTTAAAGAATCTGTAGGATTATTTCATGAACTTTAAAAATTCTTATTTTCCTTTCTGCATTTTAAGTTAGTCTCACTTAATCCCTTTTCTTATAATTATATTAATAAAAGTTCTATCAGAGTGGGTTAAGTGAAACTAATTCATAATTCAGGCACTAAAGTGATTTAAAATTTAGAGAGTAAAATATAGTTATCTTAAAACAAATTTAAGAGATACAGGTATGAGATTAATCCAATGTAAAAGAAATTATGTGAAAGCGGCGCCTAAGTTGACTCCTAAATTCCCAACTTGGATTGATGACAGCTAACAGCTAGCCATAAACGTAAATTACTAAAACAGGAAACCACCGTCGCCTTTTACTCTTTCTTTTTTCTTTTAAATCACAATATTGTCTGCCATCCTGACGCTCAAGAGTATATAGCCCCCATCCTAAATTTGAAAACTATATGTAATGTCATGTGTGTATATAATTTATACCTACATATATATCTTAGATGTGTTTAGATCACGGTTTTGGATCAAAATTTTTCAATAAAAATTTAATATTTACATTATTAAAATTTATATCGCATTCATTTTTCTCGTTCCCAAACATATTCAATTCAGATTCTCAATCGAAATATAAATTTTCCAGTTCCAACTTATTATTTAAACGACTGAGTTTTTTGCTCAAGGAAAGGTTGACTTGACCTACCGAAATCAACCAGCAGAGAGATGTGTGTATGTGTGTGTGTGTGTGTGTGTGTGTGTTTATATATATGCCAAACAGCTAATCAACTAGATCAAGTCTCCTATAAATACACATGAAAGCTAATAGAATTTGTACCAAGAACTCATAAGCTCAAACCTGCTTGATCTCTTTTCTTCTCTCTACGCCCCTAAGAAATGGCTTTCTTCTCTTCGTTTTCTAGAAATTTAGGAATCTTATTGTTCTTGTTTTCGCTATTATCGCCCTAACCTCGGCGCAACTATCCACAAATTTCTATTCTTCTTCATGTCCTAAAGCCCTTTCCACCATCAAGTTAGCAGTGAAGTCTGCCGTCTCTAGTGAGAAAAAGAATGGGAGCGTCCTTACTTCGCCTTCATTTTCATGATTGTTTTGTTAATGCAAGTCATTACCTCTAATTAACTTTGCTTATTTTAATTTTTTATTGCCACTTTTTTCTTAATTACGAGCACTTTTTTTTTTTTTGTGGTTTTTTTTTTTTTTTTTTAAAGTACTCTTCTTTAGAAAGACTATCTTAAGATAAATCACGTCGTCAAAATATGAATAACGTTTTTACATACAGTTCATATTTTGTATCATGATTGGTTAATTTTTAACAATTTGTTCGAAAGGTAAGTGGTTAGAAGAGAATGAAAAATTATATTTGTTAATCAAGATAGAGTACGATACGAAAACTAGGGGAGTGGTAACTATCTTATAGTCCTAGAATAGTCACTCTATATATTTCAACAAGTAAATTCACTTGCTTTTATTGCTTTTGAATATTTCACCTGTACATAAAATAGCATAAAACATAACATCCAAGCTTACTATGGATTATAATATTGTTGAATATTTACTTGATTTCTCCAATATGTTTTAATGGAAATTAAATTTTAAAAAAACACTACAATATTAAAAGAAAGAGAACATGGTTGTTGCAGATATAACTTAACACTAATTGCATTTTCTTTTACATGTTAAAAAGAGAGTGAACACGGCAGAGGGTTATTTGTGGGTGTTGTGACTGTCCTTTGTGTAACGGGTCTCTTGGCCTTTGTTGATTGGTATTTTTCATCAATTGTATTGGTTTTGATTAGAGAGCAGATTGTATGCTCGAGATTTGGTGTGCCTATTAAGTTTTCTGACGTTCGAACTTAGTTCACATTTTTACCTCCTAAGAATTTTATTCGAATTTATTGATGGATGCTATTGATATTTGGATCAAGTCTTCTTTTACTTTGGAGTCAAATAGAATTATGTAAACATTAATATCTTTGTGATTTGGAATGATAGTTTTTTGGCAGTAGTGGAAAACTCTCTCTTTGTCTATTACGTAATTCTTAAAGTTGTAAATATATGATTTTTCTGGATTACAACTTTTTGGTTTTGTTTGGCATTAAGTTTAACTTAAATTTAACTGTACTTTTCATCTTAATTTTTTTCTTTTTTCTGAAAGCGAATAAAATTTATAACTAATTTTTGAAAAGTGAATCAACTTTAACTCAAAAATTTCATCTCCAACTGACGAATTAAACGCAAGCTTTAACTTTTAAAGAGAAGAATCCAGTGTGCACGCGTGAAAAAATTAGACAAAGACCTTTAAGAAAATGCCAAGAAGCTGCTTGTAGTTGTGGACATCAGTATCATGACCATAATAATTTGTCTGAAAAAAATTGTTTATACGTGAGCACATAATTTTGGGAAAATTTGAATAAACAGGTTTGAAAAACAATATTATACATTAATTATTTGGTGACTTATTCGTACGACAGGGATGTGATGCTTCCATACTGTTGGACGACACAGCAAACTTCACTGGAGAGAAAAACGCAAGGCCTAATGCCAATTCTGTGAGAGGATATGAAGTGATCGACAACATCAAGAAGCAGCTGGAGAGCTCCTGCCCTGGCGTTGTTTCTTGCGCTGACATCGTGGCCGTTGCTGCCAGGGACTCCGTTGTTGAGGTGGGTAAAATTATTTTCTACTATTTGTACGTAGGAACTGTTGTTTTAGTCTTAGACTATATTTTTTATGGTCTAATATGTGATTAAAATAGTTTCCTGTCATACGTTTTAAATTTTTAAGATGGATACTCATATATTGGAGTGTTAAGAAATTAATCTGATGGTTAAAATGTAATTCCCAACGATAGTGTGAAATAGGATATTGTAATGTAAAAGCTTATTATGTTTCTTTTTTTTTTTTCACGATATGATATTTTCGTCAAAGGGTAGCCATATTGTGATACCAATTGTCACAGCTACTAATATATATATTATGTATTTATGAAACTATAAAAGCAATTAAAGGTAATTTTTTTATTATTATTAAGGACGGTGGATTTTATAAATTCAATCATTGAATTGGGTTGGAATCCAATAAATACACCTGCTTACATTCATAAGCTTTATCATTGATTGATATTGAGCACACAACATAAAACGGCACATCTTTAAAACGCATTATAACGTTGTAGCATTTGTTTATAAAATCTTGTTAATAAGTACTCTTGAGGTTTGTTACGCATAGGTTCTAATGGAATACATAATTCATGAAAAATTCATGGGGTGCCCCCAATGTTAAACACCATCAGTAATAGAATGTGGCCCCGATCTGTGACCATATAACATGTTTTCTCTCTTTTTTTTTTTATTATTATTATTTTTTTTAAATATTAGTGGGTGGTAGCTAAAAACTACCGGTACCTATTTGCATTGTTTGAGCCTCATTGACTTAGAATCTTGGTCTGATAATTTGGATTTTACTTCCCAGTTGGGTGGACCAAGCTGGACGGTGCGATTGGGGAGACGAGACTCAACCACTGCAAGCCAAAGTGCTGCCAATTCCAACATTCCTGCCCCTACGTTAAACCTTGCCGGCCTCATTAGTGCTTTCTCAAACAAAGGTTTCACTGCTAAAGAATTGGTGGCTCTTTCAGGTTTGTATAGATCCACTCATCCTAATAAATTAGATTTTGCGCTCAATTTTGGATCATCAATTTAATAATTAAATAAAATTAGGGATCATAACTTTTTAATGTAAACATATATAGTACAAAGTCTATCGATTCAAAATGTTACGTGACCAAAAAATTCTCTTTTTCAGGCTCTCACACAATCGGCCAAGCAAGGTGTGTAACCTTCCGTACCCGGCTATACAATGAACCCAACATAGATCCCTCCTTTGCAACTTCAACTAAAGGGAAGTGCCCGAGCACCGGCGGGGGACAACAACCTCTCACCGCTCGACGTGATAAGCCCAACTGCTTTTCGACAATGCATATTTCAAGAACCTAGTGAGCCTAAAGGGGCTGCTTCACTCCGACCAGCAGCTCTTCAGCAATGGCTCCACAGACTCTCAGGTTAGAGCTTACGTCAACAAACCTGTGAGCTTCCGAACAGATTTCGCCAATGCGATGATCAAGATGGGAAATCTTAGCCCTCTAACTGGGACAAGTGGTCAAATTAGGACCAATTGTAGGAAGGTCAATTGATTTGGAAAAAATAGAACTTTGTTTTGTGGCATTAATAAGTTGTAAAGATAATATCAAGGTTTAGTTTCATCTTTATACTTTTAATTGGATCAATAAGCACAATTTGAGAAAATTATGGAACCTACCCTCAAATAGACATTTAATGTTTTTTGCCCTCCCATAAGATTTTATTGGATTTGACCTTTCAACTTATCTAACTGGAGGTCAAAAAACAAAATTATTATAGGTGGGGTAATAATCTAGAGATGTACTTTTTGAGAGACAGTCCAACAAATTACATGTAAGAGGTTTGTCCACTTCAAATTTTAGTGCTTGAGCTGAGCTTTGTATTGCAATGAAATGGAAGTTGTCGAATTGTTTCCTATAATTATTAGTTTCAAGTGCTACGTGCAACTGAAATTTCTCTCCCATTTATATCAAAATAGAAGGTAAATTGCTAATTTGGTTTCTAACCCTTTTACAAATCACAATTTGGTCCCAACTTTTATTTTTTATTTTTTTTGTAACTAAAAGGTCCCTAAACTATTTCTTAAAAAGGTGCAACTGATGCTTTTTGTTAACAGACATTAAAAATTTAGTAAAAAAATCTCACTTAAATTACATATGATTTAGTATTAAGGTTAATTTAGATAAAAAAAAATATATTTGATTTAACTAGCATCTATGTCATATACGTAATCTAGTCCATTTGATTTTAAACATTTGGTTAAAAATAAAAAAAATAAAAAATAAAATAAAAAAGAGAAAAAAAAAAAGATCATGTTGCACCCTTTTAAAAAATTTGGGGACCTTTTAGCTAAAAATAAAAAGAATATTAAAATCATAACTTTTCGTAAAATATTAGGAACCAAATAAACAATTAACCCAAAAATTAAATACCAGTTCTAATTTTCTCACAGAGGGAGCAAGTAAAAACACTTATGCGACCACTAAGCAAGAAACTTCACTCCATAGAAGTTTTACAACACTAACAATCAATTACCGGATCAAGAGGTGTAAAATAATAACGCTATGATTGCAAATTGCATTGAATAAAAATTTGGAAAAATTCCAATCGGGTATTTCTATTTTTATTAATTCAAAATAGCTCCCTCTTGAATAAATAAAGTCCAATAAAATAAATAAATAAATTCGGGACCACCCATAAGGGGAGGAAGTATAGCTTTCTACGACTCTCTGTCATTCATCAAAGGTTCAATTTATTTATTTGATACTTAATTATCTGAAATAGTGAAGTTAATTACGGTTGATACGAAGAAATTTTTAGAGTTTATTAACAAGAGCATAAATAGATTCTCTTTTATTTCACTTGTGCTTGTGCTAGTACTAGTATATTCCAACGTAGTTGTAGGTGAGGGTGTAAAATTAGTAATATTTTCTTATTAGCGAAAGAAAATGCGAAATCTACGGAATATCCCCAAATTTCTATTTTTCAGAATTATGAGTTTTTTTTTTTTTTTTTAAAGAAAATAGATTATAATTTGACATTTTCTCAACAAAGAAAAAGAAGGGAAATGGAAACCAACTTTAAGACATCCCAACAACTTCTAGACAAACTTTAGTAGTCGTAGCTAGTCTGACTTCGCTTTACAAATAATTCGATTTCAATGTAACCAACATATCCAATTCTTCTTTCCACTTCAGCTTATTATATATGTGATAAAACTCCAAATCATATCAGCTCCTTTTTGACTTTCATTCACGTTTTCACATTTTATAAATCGAAAAACGACTCAGGAGCCAACAAAGAAGAAGCTCCGAGTGCTAGCTTCTTGGAATTCTGTGATATACTAGAAGAAAATTGTATCTACGAATTAAGATCATATTTAATGAAAAAAATTCTTTAAATTGGACGAATTTAATAATGATAAATTAAGACTAACAATTATAAGACATATTTAAAAAATATAGAACTTTTAAAGGGAATAGCCAAAAAAAAAAAAAGAAAAAAAGAAAAAAAAGAGATTAAATGAAATAAAAATTTTGGATTAAAGGAAAACAAAAGTAAAAAAAAAAAAAGGAAGGGAAGGAAAATAAGAGTGGGGGGGGGGGGGGGGGGGGGGTGGGGGGGGGGGGGGAACAATTAAAACGCTCATTTGGTTAAAAATTTGTGACGAGTGCTCACTTTTGAGACTTCATATGATGTATAAAAAATATCTCACAAAATTGTACAAAAAATATTTAAGTGGGGGCCATCTGGGAAAAAAAAAGTTTGATAGTGACAGATTAAGAGAAAAAGCATTTCAAATAAGACATTTAAAGATATAGAAACTTTAAAGGGGAAACGCCAAAAAAAAAAAAAAAAAAAAAAAAAAAACAGAGAGGAGGAGACCAAAATGAAAGAAATTAAATGTTAGGGGGGAAGTGAAAAAAAAAATAACAAAAGGTAGGGAGTGATCAAAAAGAAAAGGAAAAACAAAAAGAACAAAAAAAAATAAAATGGGCATTACAACCAAAACGCTCGTTTTGGTTGAAATGTGTAAATAGTACACACTTTTTGACGCTTTAAATATATGTATAGAAAGTTTACCATAAAAACATGGAACTTTTAATGAGATAGTTGATTTTACCAATAAAAGTAAAAATTTACACCTCTAGATATCAATCCGAGGGTAAAAATATGTAAAAACCACCAAATTAACATAAAATCTCCTACATATTACAAAACTTCCTTACCAGAATTTAAAATATATATATATATATATCTATATATATATATACCATCTTCTCATAAGAACTCCGACGAGCGGGGGGACTCAATGGCACAAGTGGTGGGGGGATCGACAGCTCAGGTGGCGGATCATGACTGTGCGGCAGCGAGAGGCGGTGGGCGGCGACGGTAATTGCGATGAAGAACCACGGTGAACATGGGTAGAGGGGGAATCGTGATGGTCGGCATCTGTTCCCTGTGGGCGACGGATTTGGAAAATTGGTGGCGAAGCCCACCCCCTAGCCGGATATTTGTGACCCACGACAATCTGTATTCACGGCGGCCCCTCCTTTTCGCCTCCAACATGAACACGGCCACCTCGTTCTCTCTCCCAATGAAGAAACACGGTGAACAGTGGAAGTGGAAAGAAACTCACGGCGGCGGCCGCCAACAACTCCGACGACCAACACAGTGGAAGTGAAATGAATTCTATTTTTTTGTTAGTAATTATTTGTAATCAGATGTAGTCTAGGTATATAAAATATATATGGTGTGCACTTGGCTCTACACTGTCTAAATAGGATTTGAGTCATTAATTTTTTTTATTACTTTTTTTAAAATATATAAAGTAAATAACAGATATATCAGAAAATAATTATTTTATTTATCAAGTAATTTTTCATTTACAATAAATTTTTTATTTACTTTAAAATATTTTAAAACCTTATTATTTACTCAATAATTTTCGTAAAAAATTATTTACCAAAATTTCCTTTCCGTGTTAAACTTCTTTTGAAATTCATTAACATTTTACTTGAGATGATTTGGTATAAAACTACGTAAATTTATGAGCACGCTTCTATTAATATCATTCGAATCGATTCGCTTATGTTTCTCGTGTTATTTTTTTTTTTAAAAGACAAACGAGAGCCTATAGCTACTAATAATGTGCAATTACTACCATGTGATTTTGAGTATTTCCTGGTTTGTAATTTGTTCGCTCATTATATTTTGACTATAGCAAGGGATAACAAGCAAATTTAGGAAAAAATTTTTGCTCGTCAAGTATTGGTTGACAAATTTATATATATATATTATATATATAATTTGATAATAAAGCATTCAAGCAAATTTTTGATTTAGGACATATTTTGTATACCGTATTACCACACGGTATTATATTATTCAGAATATTATATTATTTGGCTACATCTATGTACTATATAATTTAATACTAAAATAAAAAATTAATACAATATGAATGTGATATCTAATACAAAAAAAGACTTATTGTTAAGCTATACTTGTATAATTGACATAAAAAGATTGTATTAAGAACATGTAAAATATTCTAATTATATCAAATTTGATACCAAAGTTAGAGTTTCGGAATGAGTCGAAGTCGAATTATGTTAGAATCCATTGCCCAGGGTCATGTTTTGAGACGTGGGCCAAGGTTAGGTTTTTGTACTGAGGACGGGGGAGAGTTGGGTCAGGTTTCGGTACAGGAGTGGGCTTCTGGACAGGGGTCGGGGTCGAAGTTAGTTTGGGTACAGGGGATGGAGTCGGGTTTCAGGAACAGGGGTGAGATAGGTTTTGTACGACCCGCCTAGCACAGGCCGTTACCATACATACATACTTACATACTGAACTTCTTATACTTACTTACATACTTATGAA